>CAJPVJ010000371.1:11573-27104 GCA_905397405.1 Oppiella nova
TTGACACGAATGTTCGCAACAAAAGCCGCAATGAGTTGAAGACAGTGGAGACGAAAGCGAACGACTCGACCATTGAGGACAGGCTGTCGTCGATCAGCGCCGACAGCTCTATACCCGATGTGCCGGAAGTGGATTTGGCTCACAATGAGAGCAAAGGGCGCCAAACGAACAAAAGAGCGAACAGTTTATCGCCAAATAGTCGAAGACAGTCGACCGGTAAGAGCGATGACGAGAGTGCAGACAACTTCAGTGATTGGAGTGAAGGCGAGGACGAGCTTCTCCTGAAGACCGACGGCTTCGAGACACTCGACGAAGTGTGCAATATATCGGACAACTCTCTGGGGAAAGGTATGTGTGTTTTGTGTGGAAATTTACTTTGAATAACAAGTGATAACTTATTCTGTGAACCGTTTGTCTGCTTCTTTTTGACGGCAATTGATTGCTGTATAGACTCGTGGAATGGAAAGTCAAGGCATTCAAGCCATTCAAATGAATTAAAGAGTAGTAGACGAGAGTCTCATAGGAGTGATAGGGATAGGGATAGGGAGTCGTCGAGCGCTCACAACAACAACAAAGACGATGCCTTAGAGGCAATCAGTGACGACGAATTGGATGCCATTATCGGCGACTCAGATCCCAGTGCTGTTGACACGAGTGTCGACGCAAAGACGTCGAGCTCGAGCCGACAGGTGTTGGACGCGTTGGATATCGATTGGGGAAGCCTTGTGACGGAACCCAAAGCCAAACTGGAGTTCATTCCGGGGTCGGCGCGCAAGAGGTTTAGCGCCGCCAACGTTCTCATGCGGATCGGCTTCTCTCAGGCCTACGCCGGCCAACAGATGACGCAAAAACTGATCGACTTCTGTCAGAGCGAACTCAAGGAGGAGTTTGTGCCCTTCCGTCACCCCATGGCTGCCGTCCACTCCATACTCGGCGAACGCATCAAAGAGCGCCTAAACCTGTTCGGCTCCGACACCACTCCGGCCACTGTATTGAGCGGCCGAAAGGAGTTGCAGATCAGGAAAATGTTGAACAAATCCAACTGTAAGTTGAGTGACAATTGTTTGACTACCAGTGCGATGACAGCAGCGGCGGCGACGACGACGACACCTCAATCGACAGCCACTTCTACTACCACTCCGCCAGTGAATGAGTTATCAGTTTCGTCGACAAATCCAATTGGAAGTCATGTATCAGACATTGAATGCTTTTAGAGATTAGAGACTGTTTTCTTGTTGCGAGTAATGTATAAAAGTGACACAAAATGCAAACCCTTTTCTTAATTTATATGTAAGTAAACACACGAATGAATGCAATGAATAATAAAAGTATGACATTAACGAGAGAAACATCTCAAAAATGGGACCATTTTTTGTGCGCTTTTCGTTAATTAATTATCTTTTTTGCCATTTTTTCTAATGTATTATTAATGAAAAGAAAACCACATTTTATGATAGAGTGTACGGAGAGAAGGGATGAGACCTAAAAGTTTTTGATGTAATTATAAGTAATGATAAGTCGAGCGAAAAGTAAATTACATTTCGGGCCATAAAAGCGTTGGTTATATTGTATTCTTCTTGAGCTGTGTTTCCTTCAGAGAGAAAGACAGAGCGGGTGTACAGCAGAGTGTGAGTGAGTTGTTGTTCAGTGCAGTACTTATGTCTGATTTTGATGATCTTCTGGTGCGTTAACAACAGTAGACTTTCTAATAGAGGTTTTTGGGCATAAAACTGGTGAGACATTTGAGTCAAACTATCATTAAATAGTGAGCAATACTTTGGCAAAGAGAGGGGAATGGGATGAATGAGAACGGCTTTATCGATGAAATGAGGATCACATTAATCACAGCTCCAGTATATTTCTCTCTCTCTCTCTCTCTCTCTCGCATGTAGACTATATGATGGCATTTGTGGTGCAATCGCTTATCTCTTATCCCTTTCATTGCGAACCAAACACTACAACAGAATAAAGAGAGAGAGAGAGAGAGAGAGAAATTCTGTGCGAATGAATAGTATATTATATATGAATACTATGTTGCGTTTAGTTGTGAAAATCATAAGACATGTTATTTTATGAGTTATTTTGGGCCCAAAAATAGACGAAAAATAGGAAGAGATCTCTGTTTTATAGATAAAACTCGTCGTCTCTGAAGACCTCTGAAGATGAGATGAGCAGAGAATTAAGTGAACTTTTTTCTCGTATGTTTCGATTGAATGGATAACAAAAGATTAATCGTATGGATAACTGCTTTCGAATTTTGGGATCTATTGATGTGATGTTATATAATGATAGCCAATGTGTTTGGAGAATACTTCGGGAGAGAGAGAGAGAGAGAGAACACTAAATACTAACACAAATCTGTTTAAAACCATTAACACCTCTCACAATAAGCGCTTAACTTATAGCTCTTTTAATGCATAAATTATATGTTTAGTGAGAGAGAGAGCACTGGGAGTGACTCCGGGATCTACTAGAGTGTCAGCCCAACAACGCTAATGCCATATAAGATATGTATAATAAGACGCGATAATACATAAACACTCAAAAAACTAAACTAATCGTTGCTTATAATCAAAAACCAAAGCCTCTCTCTCTCTCTCTCTCTCTATCGCAGTGGTAGTTGTGATAAGAGATTAACTGTTATGAGTAGTGAATAGAATTGATAGCAATGAACATAAGCTTTAAGTGTTGTGTATATTATATATATTGCATACGGAATCTGAGAAACAACTATTTGATAGCAACGATGCCAGCGATGGCTTTGTGATGAGAGTGGTGTAGAGCCAGTGCTGGATGTGCTGCCTGTGGACAACTGATAAGACCTAACCGATCGAAACTAACGCTCCGTATCAATGGCACAATCGAGAGACAGCACTGATTCGACCAAAATATACACATTATATCACTAATACGACTCTCTCTCTCTCTCTCTCTCTCTCTCTCTCAGCCTTTTCATTCACTCACTTTAACTTTCCTACTGTTCCTGTATTGCAATTCCTGTAGTCCTATTCCCTTTCCCATATAACGTATACTGTAATACTTAAAGTTAAGTCAAAAATTTTCTCCCATTTCTATCTAATAATAACGAAATTCGATCAAAACTACAGTAAAGGAAAACGTTGTGAACATTACTGAAGAGTGGAGGCGAGTGCGAGAGAGAGAGAGAGAGAGAGAGAGAGAGAGATGGCATCAGAGAGTTTTGATTATATGTTAGGCCTAAATATAGGCAATATATAGGTTCTCTGTATGGCTATACAGTACTCAGAATTAGCGTTATATTTGCGATAAAAGTATACAATTCTGTGTTTCATACGGAATCCTCGCCCTAACAACTGATTTAAGACTCATTTATTGATATATTGTGGACATCAGAGCCTACTCTAAGTGTTTGCCCAAAAAACTGTTGTGTAAACAATAAATACATTTCGCTATTATTTGGAGACATCATTAGCTTTAAAATAAGTGAAAACTTTTTTGTTGGTACTGTTGTTGTTGTGATGTATTTGTATTGAAAGAGTGGCAATAATTCAAACACAACTAACATAATAATCATAATAAATTGTAATTTTAGGTAATTATTATTGTAGGAGAAAAGTGGAGTATTTTTTGCCACAGAATAGCAGTACAAATAAATAGCAACAAAAAAAAGTTCTCCAAAATAAAAATGTGTCAAAGATTTGATCACCAGAACTGCTAATCTTGTTATCAGATTATTCATTGTTTTTATATATATAGTGCCGTAATTTTATAGTTGAAAACCAGTTAAGTCTTTCCTTTTATAATTGTTTTTTGTGTTCATTTATTGATTACTCTCCTTTCATAGCTATAATAGTATTTTAGAGTCATATTAATTAAGATATAGTTATCGTACTAACAATAATAATAAGTTACGATAAAAATCCATTGCTATAAACGCCACACTATTTATACACACCATGAATAAAATACTCGTTAGTTTTTCGGATACTTTTTTCGACTCATTTTAGCGATTTATTGAAGCGTTTAAAAAATGCATTTTCGCCCCAAAAAAAGCTATTAATATTGTTTTGAAAATAAATAAATAATATTTATAAGGGATGAGAGGTTAGCGAAAATTGTAGTGTGAGATGTAGTGTAAAGGGTATTGTGAGATGTGATTGAATAGTATAGCGGAGGCCGTAATGATAGCAATATTGTTGTGTTTGGGATAACATAGGGAACAGACATTACATCTTATGATATATTAATCCATTCGTTCGTATCTTTATTGGTGAAGAACTCATCAATGCGTGAATTGGTGTCATTGTCTTAGAAAGTTTAGCCATCCGTAAGACATTCGGTGCTCTCTCTCTCTCTCTCTCTCTCTCTCTCATCAATGAGTGAATGGGAAGAGAGTGAAGGCATTTATAACATATATAACGGATATTTCACTTACTATTTCAGTCATATTAAACAAAAGTCAAACACCAAAACAAAAACATTATTCATACTATAGGAAATGAAATGCAACTCAATTTTAGGGCTAACGCTATATAATTCAGTGTCGGATCTGACAGCAGATCCACAGCGAAAATAATACAAAAGACTTTTCGTAAAATGTAATGCAATCGAAAGAAAACAAAGTTTTTATTTTGTATTAAGATTTAAGACGAAAGAAAAATAGGAGAAAAAGAAATCAAATATAAAAATAAGAAGAAAAATTGAAGGGATTTCACGGAAAAGGAGCGAAACATAGCATTAAATATATAAAAAGTATATCAAAATCACTACAATATTATTGTTAGTGTTAACAAACATTTCTATTTTATAGTATCATTCAGTTCTCTACTCGCTATCTCATGACTATCTTCTCTCTCTCTCTCTCTCTCTCTCTCTCCAGCCCTCCCTCTCAATCCCAATCCCAGTGCTCTCAGCAATTCCTATACAATACCGTCTGATTCGCCGCCCTTTTCGCGTCAATTCATCTTCTCTTATCTGACGAACAAAAGTTGAGCTCAAAATACAGTACAGACTGTGAGAGAGAATATGAGAGAGAATTGTGGAAACTAGACGTGAATTATAACTATCGGTTCGGTTCGGCTCAACACAAGAGATGAGTTATTATTTGGGATTAAAAATTAATATATTTTTCCTTTTAATTAGAATCGAGAAAAATTTTTCATTTAATACTTATGGTTATATTTTTTGTGTGCAATAATTATTACAAAATTATATAAATTAACGATTTTCTGTAACTAACTGAAACTCACTTAGTAACTATTCGTTGTTTTCATTCAAATAACTATTTAATAAATTTTAATTTACTATAAATTATATTTATTATTCAAAATAAGGACAAACATTTCCCATCATATTTGAAACCAAATCCGATCCAATGGCAATGTCTAGTGTTTACCCATTGTTTAAGAGTTGGGTTTTGATAGCATAGAGAATGCGCTCATCACTTATGCTCTTAACTACAGATTATATTCTCTATGTATTTGTATTTTTGCGATCAAAATATATAGTATTGTATCAAAACCATGCGAGAGAGAGAGAGAGAGAGGGAGAGAGAGAGAGAGACTAAAAAATATTTGAAACACCATAACTGGAAACCAGTTCCAAAACATTAAATTCCTGCATAATTATGATTATATATATAATATATTTTTGACGAGAATATATATATTTTTAATTTGATAGCATAGAGAATGCGCTCATCACTTATGCTCTTAACTACAGATTATATTCTCTATGTATTTGTATTTTTGCGATCAAAATATATAGTATTGTATCAAAACCATGCGAGAGAGAGAGAGAGACTAAAAAATATTTGAAACACCATAACTGGAAACCAGTTCCAAAACATTAAATTCCTGCATAATTATGATTATATATATAATATATTTTTGACGAGAATATATATATTTTTACAAAACTATAAAACTTTTCTGATCATTACTTTTGATTCATTTAACTCTTTTTTNGAGAGAGAGAGAGAGACTAAAAAATATTTGAAACACCATAACTGGAAACCAGTTCCAAAACATTAAATTCCTGCATAATTATGATTATATATATAATATATTTTTGACGAGAATATATATATTTTTACAAAACTATAAAACTTTTCTGATCATTACTTTTGATTCATTTAACTCTTTTTTAATTTTTGGTTGTAAATACCAGTTTTTGTACAATTTTAAATAGCCTTTCTCTTATCGGTGTTTTGGGCAAAAATAGTGGAGTATATAAAACACATAAAACTCTATATTTGTACCAAATTTTTAATGAAACTGGTTTCAATTAAATTAACTTTAATTGACCCTTAATTTGTACGCGTTTATTGCGAGTAGTAATTAAAAATATTAATATCTGAAAATGAGTTTTTGAAAATGAGTTTCCATATAAAATCGTATTGAATACACAGAGTTTTAAATTACTCGTATATAGTATATACTCTCGTATATAGAAATTCATTTAATAATTTATAAAAACAAACTCTCGGTTTGATGTCAAACTTAAGGTGGAGTTTATAACTCTCTATGAAAATATAATAGCAAAACAAAAATGTTCGTGCATCTTATCAGACAAACAGACAATAATTACTTTTATATAGCCATTAAAATAGTTATTTCCAAAACACTATTTAATGAAAAATGTATTAAAAACCTATTTTGAAGTTTACTTTTACGAAACCAACGCCTTGTCTAACGACTCGCTAAATACCGGATCGTATTTGCACTCCATTTGGGTTTAGGTTTCATACAAATTAAACAAAAATAAAACTCATAATAAGTATAAATAAAATAAAACTTTATTAAAAATCAATATTAAGACAAATTGAATTCAAAAAATTGTTAAAATAAATTAAATTGATTTACAAAACCTAGTTGCGAATTATTTCCAAAAATAATCTGTTAATCAATGAAAAAAGCATTATAAACCATTATAAATCAAAAGTTTCTAAATGAATAAAAAATAATTAAATATAAAAATATATATAATATATCTGAAGTCAACAGACACTTAAAAGATAGTGTTTTTAACCGAAAACTAATAAATATCAAAAAACTTTTTATCTATAAATGGAGCGAATAATCAGTATTTTTTATATTTTAAGCAATTATTTCTTTATAAAATAATAAACAAAAAAAATTAATTTTTCTTATTATTTGTTTGTCTTCTAATCTCTCCTTTTTTGAATGGGAAGGAAAAGATTGAGAAACGTTGATATCGTTTACAAAATTAATTACACAATTTGTTTCTGTATTGTATGTCTGTTTATAACTTATTATAACAACAATTAAAATAAAGAGTTTAATAATAAAAAAATCTTTTAGTTACCTGTTATTAGTTTGTCAAATCTCTCTCTCTCTCTCTCTCTCTCTCTCTCTCTCTCACACACACACACACACACGCCTTATCAAAAAAGTATTCATTTTTTAATTAGCCGTTAGTTTAGAGTAAAGCAAAACGCAAAATAAAATCATTATAAAAAGAGTGGAAACTAAATAAATAGCAATTTAATAATAGTGTTGTAATAGTATTAATGGCATAATTAGCGAGAAAACAATTATATTTTACTCACAATTTTATATAATGTATCATAAATAGGATATAATTTATGAATCGAAACTCGCATGAAAAATAAAAATTTTATTTATGAGCTTTTATTTTTACTATTTTATTAAATAAAATTATATAAATTTTTTAATCGATATATCAATTAAATGGCATTTTTGTAAAACCCCTAATTGCTTATATTTAACCAAACGATTATACTTTAAAGCAATTATTAAAAACTAATTTAAATTTAATTTGATAGCCTTATATTATTTATCTTAAAATTTATTACCTTACTTATAAAGTTGAGATTAAATTGAGATTAAAAATCAATTTTTAACGCAATTATCAAATATATAGACAGCGATTAGCTGATAAAAAAATGGTCGAGAAAATCTGATTAAACAAATTATTAATTAGAAATTTATTTAATTAGCCCTCATATATTATATCTAATTAATTGTCAGACAAATTAAAAAATGTATTAATCTAGTAGTGAATATTGATTAACAATATCTATATCGAGAAATAATTAGAAAATTAAATAAACTGATCAGTGATATGGCTATAGATATCCATTGCATGCGAGCAAAAAGTTTACATTTCAGTCAAACATGAATACATGCAGTGAAACGACATTTACAAACACAGCAACAAAAACATAGCAAACATTTTGATAGTAAAACGGCGATTGACTTCACAATTAGATAATTTATGAGCTTTTATTTTTACTATTTTATTAAATAAAATTATATAAATTTTTTAATCGATATATCAATTAAATGGCATTTTTGTAAAACCCCTAATTGCTTATATTTAACCAAACGATTATACTTTTAAAGCAATTATTAAAAACTAATTTAAATTTAATTTGATAGCCTTATATTATTTATCTTAAAATTTATTACCTTACTTACAAAGTTGAGATTAAATTGAGATTAAAAATCAATTTTTAACGCAATTATCAAATATATAGACAGCGATTAGCAGATAAAAAAATGGTCGAGAAAATCTGATTAAACAAATTATTAATTAGAAATTTATTTAATTAGCCCTCATATATTATATCTAATTAATTGTCAAACAAATTAAAAAATGTATTAATCTAGTAGTGAATATTGATTAACAATATCTATATCGAGAAATAATTAGAAAATTAAATAAACTGATCAGTGATATGGCTATAGATATCCATAGCATTGGATGCGAGCAAAAAGTTTACATTTCAGTCAAACATGAATACATGCAGTGAAACGACATTTACAAACACAGCAACAAAAACATAGCAAACATTTTGATAGTAAAACGGCGATTGACTTCACAATTAGATTTCGTATTGATTTTGGTTTTTAAAATATTTGTAAAGTAAATATAAATTGCACATTAAATCCGGTATTAAGGGATTATTTAAATTAAAGGATTAAACATTTAAGAGGTATCTTCGCTCATAATAGCTCACATTTAGGTGCATAAGAGCTTAATGTATAAAATAATTAATAGCTGGCTGATAGTGTGACTTTTTACTAAAGTTAGTTCTCATGACTTTTGATAAATACCTTAAATTTCGCGTTCAATCGTATGGGTATTGTACGCCAAAAACCCTTATATTTAACGCCAAAAACCGCAATCAAATATTTGTTTAGAGAGAAAAAATAGATTCAATTCACTATTGAAAGAGAGAAAGAAAAAAATACATTTCACATAAGGTTTATATTTCCCAGATTAGCATCAATTGTACTCTGGATTGGGTGTAAACCTAATAAAAAGTATCATTTCATTCATCGATTATAGATATATTGAGGCACCAGTTATGCCTATTAAGGCTATTTTGACTATTTTAATGCCACGCTTCCCTATTTGATTTGCAAAACACATTTCCACATACCGTTCCTCTCACTCTGGGCACTACTAACATACAAGTCATCGCCATTCAGCCTCATCCCCAGTCATTCATTGGGCACCCGATGCTATTTGATCGCTAAATCGCGAAAAACAGATTTAGTAATAGTTAGCGCAGAGCAGAGCGCCGGCAGTCTAAAAGTCAAATCAAGTCGCGTGGCCTGTCGTGTGACCGTACAGTCCTCTCAACGTCAATACGACGGACTCGCAAACTATTTGAAGCTTAAAAATAAGGCTCGATTTCGATGCGAGAGCACATAGAGTACTACAGCCATAGAGAGAGAGAGAGAGAGAGAGAGAGAGAGATGCATGGAATAGAGACACGTTATACCGTATGAATTGATGTGACATTTGAATATATGATGTATATATGAATTGTGTATACAATAGCGTGTATATATGGTATATACATAATGTATAAATATATGATTTTATAGTATTGTCCTTTTTGTCGGATTAAATGCCAGGAAATATATGGTGACATAAATGGTGACTCTCGACAGTACAAGTGACTAACGATAAAATGAGCCAAAAATTATACACCAGTTCCACACCAGCAATACATAAACACCAGCGCCTTATGTATACATACAATGAGTGCGTGGAGTCTGAGGGGAGAGTATGTGTGGGAGCAGTGGTTGTGATGAGAGGGGAGTTACGGAAAAATGAATGCATAGAAAGAGAAATTATAATAGAGTTTACATTATGTATGACTGAATCCCATGTATTGTAGTCAACGATTTGATAGCATTGATGGCATAGCGTGTGATCGTGAGAACTATGGGCGCGATGGCAGTGCCAGTGCTCTCGGTGTCGGTCAGTAAGCCCTCCACCAAAAAGCCAAACCATTTTAAGTGTGTATCAATTCCCTATCCGTGCGCTGCCGTTCCCCCTCCCTTACACTCAGTTCATCAATTGATTGCCTTTCGCTAAATAGTCGGGCACTGGGAGGCAATGGAGTGTAAGGACGTCTAACAGTCAATGTATTTATTACTGAATACAATCACAAATGACATCCAGTTTATGCGCGCTTTTACTTAAAATACGTTTAAGCGATGCTCTCATTCACTATATAAGGGAGAGATGGAGAGAGAGAGAGAGAGAGAGAGAGCACACATCAAATGACTGGGTTTAGGCAATCAGTGTGTGAAAGATTGACGGCCTATGCATAGGCCTGAGAGCACCCTATCTTTATAGCGACTCATTTAGATTTGCATCGATGAACAATTGTGTGTCCCTTTCCACTCTCGCTACTCCAGATCCCAATGAACATACATTTCATAGCACTGGCAGCTCTACTACGAGATGTTTGTGCAGTGTTTTTGTACCACTATTTCTAATCCAAACATAAAGTACTAGCGCTTAGTATAACATGAATGCGAACAGAGAATGAAAGTGTATTTCCACTCATTTGTGCACAAACTTGAGCCTCAAATTGCAGTCAAATGTTATTTTTTGGTATTTAAGGCAAAATAAAGTTTACATTTTGTTCAATAAATAGCGATTAAATGTATTTTGGGATATATTGTTAAGTTTTTGCACAATTTTTTTTATACAAGAGTCTCTCTCTCTCTCTCTCTCTCTCTCTCTCTCTCTCTCTCTGCCTCTCAAAAGTGCATTTAAAAAATAAATAAATAGTTGTTGACTACGAGAGTGAAAGTGATTTATTTACACCTCTTTTCAAGACTTGGTATCGATTTCTCATAACTCACTGATGCGATCGAAATTGTTTATGATTTGCATTCAATTCAATGCAAACTTTAAATCTCTATCGACGTTACGAACCAATGATAAAGAATACGTTATTCTCTATAGTATTGTCAAACAGTTTTCAAGGAATCAAAATATTTTGCTCTCTCTCTCTCTCTCTCTCTCTCTCTCTCATCACAAACTGACTGACATTCCACTGAAGCAATCACTCAAACCCTTATCGGTCGACCATTTTAAGCCAAGACAGCGTTAGCAGCGAAACAGATATACACCGAAAAGTATAATACATTTTACAACTGATAATAACATCCATTAAGTGGGCATAAAATGCATATTAAATCATATATTCAGTGAATTTACAACGAGTTTATTAATCATGGTATGCTATAAAAATATAGCCAAATCTAGAGTTGAATGTAGTGTAACAGAGAGTTATGCAGATTGTATGCATACTTTTGAGGATATATTGTTATATTTGGCTATACTATCGAAAAACGCGATTGTAGTCAAAGTGCATGGCATACAATGTTGTTCAATAGGAGCCACAGCACCGACACCTCCTGTATGGTTTGGTGCGATAAGGAATATCCCACCCCAACAGCCATTCAATTCCGGCTTTTCCCCATCCATTCAAATAATATACCAAAATATATATCGCATATCTAAACACAAATATAAATATATATATTATATATGTGGATAACTTATACAGTATAATGTGTGCTTAAGCTATATACTGTTTTATACCAAGAAATATGAGAGAGAGAGAGAGAGAGAGAGAGAGAGAGAGCATCAATCCATTTATTGCATGTCAGACCAGTTGTGTTCATTCCTCTCGATTTAACTTTGGCATCAAATATCGAAATCAACGAAAATGTATATATTTTTCTTCTCTCAGCTATATTTGACGGATGAGCACAATATCGTGAACTTAATTCAAACCCTAATTCCTAACACTAATTCCCATTTAGATCATCGGAGTCGGGAGTCCAGCCAAACATATACAGTATATTATAATATAAAACTTTAGTGCAGATAACAAACACTGTGTTTGAGAGCAAATTCAATCTTTCAATCAATTGTTTGATAAATTGTTTGAATTCTTTTTTCAGGAAAACATTTTCCTAGGAAGGAGTGTGAGAATAGTGCTCTCTCTCTCTCGAAGAGTTAGTTCACAACAAATTCTCGTCTCTAATCATCGCAACAATCTATAAGTGAAGTAAAAATGCTATTTAAGGCTTAAATCTCTTATCGACACTAAACAAAATTAAGGCCTTAAATATGAGAGAGAGAGAGAGCCGTAGTTTCTCTCTCTCTCTCTCTCTCTCTTAACAAAACTTTATGCCTATAAAGATATTAATCTAGTGCTGAAAGATATTGTGATTTTTAACAGACATGTTATTCGAGTCGAGTGTAGAAATCAATTTCAAAACCGATGAACGTCTCGATAAATCACTTTAAAAATTATTTTAGATTAGATTTCGTTTAAGAAAAAATAAATATAAATAATTTATTTTAAATCTGATATCATATATAACTTACACTAAACAGTGTATGAATTGATATATTTTGGGGAAAATACTCTTAACTTATAATCTTATATAATAGACAAATATTTGCCAGTAAATTATCAAACGATTGGATTTATCAAGCAAATAGCTAATCACTTATATTGTATAGTATAAAATATCAATACTTTTTCACTTTCATGGCAAAATGTATGAGTGTTTTTAGTGATTGAAACTTCAATATATATTTTTGTATAGATTTATGAAAGTGAAGACAAATATGTCGGTAAACGGTATCTGAAGAAAACTAATGGCTTTCCAATGCATATGTCTGTTATGTTTGAGTACAATATGATAATTAAGACGTGGATGTGTTGGCGTCGCGACTATACTAACGCCAAAAAGTCAGTTAATTTGTATGAAGTCATGAGAGTGGCACTAATTTTCTTAAGACTACAGAAGTCTATCGGAAAGCGACTCGCGGTCTGTTTGAATTATGGGCACAGGGATGGGCTTACAATTACAAGTCAACTGTTTTTTTCTCTCTCTCTCTCTCGTATACAACTGTGGTGTAGACGACGGGACAGTATTATATATATCTGTATTTGAGAGTTCACTTGTGTTTACACCACTGTTTTCATTGAAGAGATGCATATATTCCTCAAAAACTACTTCTCAATTGACATCTTTAGTGAGCCTTTAGTCGCGACTCCACATATCCAGTGAACGCAGCAATGGATTTAAGTGTAACATAAGCGCCAAATAAAACCCGGGTAATACATACATACAACTCGCTTTTTACAACTCATGCAAATCCATTCATAAAACAACGTTTTGGAGAGAAAACTAAATATAAATTACCGAGACACTGAATGCATCGAAAACATTGAGTGTATATACAGTGTACAATGTATTTATACATTTATACATCCAGTAAAGTGTATCTATGAGTTAACTTTTTTTTGCAGTATAATATAAGTAAGGCAAATATAGTTAACTATACGATACTATACTAAAAACAACGGCGGCCTAAGAATACGAGTGCGCGAGGCTTTTATCGCATTACGGAATCGGTCTTTACAGTCATCCAACCGTACAATATATATACATATAATTGTCTCCCAATGCCTATCCATTGGCGCCGTCACTGTCACCACCAGTTCCCTCTCTCTCGCCAGTCGAGAGCCCCGGAGCTGTGGCCGCGACTCCACGACTCACTCACTCACAAAAAGAAGTCCTTTTTCTCTTTCTCTTGTTTTTTCCCTTAAGTCTCGCGACTGTAATGAATATCTCTATAATATTAGATAACAAAATATTATAAAAATATTTTATATAGTATTTGTGTGTACATTAAATGCATATGTGTTTTACTTTCGTTAATTTGCGAGCGATATGAATGCCATTTGTGAAGGAAAGACTTGAAGACAAGACATAAAGTGTAGGACACGTCTCAGTGCTCTCTCTCTCTCTCTCTCTCTCTCTCTCGCTATAGACAACAACACAACCCGTAAGACATTGAGTGACGACACGAAGACTGATATTTCACATAACATTGTATGTCAGTTGTCGTTATAAAAAAGACGCATATTTTGCCCTTAAATTTAATTACGGGGAGAGTTCGAGGGGAATGAGAGAGAGAGAAAGAGAGAGAGAGAGAGAGAGAGAGCACTTAAAAGTTATGTCTTTTCTTTTCATTTACAAGAGTTATTATAAGAGTTATTAAACGCATTAAAGTTTGAGTCCATTTCAAGAGTCATTTGAAAAGAGTGTCTCATATTTTACTTTTTTACATCATTTTCATGAATATATTTATATTTTTACTCGTTTTGACACAAATTATATTCTCCGAGTTAATGACAATATTGCCAAATATGCGGCAATTTTTGTTTATTTGCACTCATTTTCTAATCTCTCGCTGCACTCGTATAGAGAAGCGAATGGAAAATGTGTTTTTGAATCACAACAGACTATATGTTATCAATCGTTAAGAGAATTGTTTCCACGAATTAAGGCCTGAGAATGAGAGGGAGCGATGAGTTTCTCATCAACTTTTTGGCGCATAAAATGCTGAAGAGATTTAAGATTTATTTAAATAAATATATTTTAGAAAATTAGAAATCGATATCAAGATCATATATATAGACTGGTATTACATAAAACAGTATAAGCAATAGTATAACACACTGTTATGTAAACTATTTTTGCGACTATTCTCTCACTTTCACTGTTTGATTAAATTCATTGTGTAATTCAATAGAGGAAATCCCTTTAGTAGTTTTGAAATTGATTTCTACACTCGACTCGAATAACATGTCTGTTAAAAATCACAATATCTTTCAGCACTAGATTAATATCTTTATAGGCATAAAGTTTTGTTAAGAGAGAGAGAGAGAGAGAGAGAGAGAGAGAGAACTACGGCTCTCTCTCTCTCTCTCATATTTAAGGCCTTAATTTTGTTTAGTGTCGATAAGAGATTTAAGCCTTAAATAGCATTTTTACTTCACTTATAGATTGTTGAGATGATTAGAGACGAGAATTTGTTGTGAACTAACTCTTCGAGAGAGAGAGAGAGAGAGAGAGAGAGAGAGAGCACTATTCTCACACTCCTTCCTAGGAAAATGTTTTCCTGAAAAAAAGAATTCAAACAATTTATCAAACAATTGATTGAAAGATTGAATTTGCTCTCAAACACAGTGTTTGTTATCTGCACTAAAGTTTTATACTATAATATACTGTATATGTTTGGCTGGACTCCCGACTCCAATGATCTAAATGGGAATTAGTGTTAGGAATTAGGGTTTGAATTAAGTTCACGATATTGTGCTCATCCGTCAAATATAGCTGAGAGAAGAAAAATATATACATTTTCGTTGATTTCGATATTTGATGC
>CAJPVJ010000372.1:0-27097 GCA_905397405.1 Oppiella nova
CACTACTTATTGAAAAGTACTAATAGTCAGAGCAATAGAGCAACAAATTGGACCCTAAGGGATATCAGACACAAGTGATTAACTCCAATATATGCTAATTATTTCTATTATTTCCACTCAAGTGTTTGATTTGAATCGTATTTCTCTAATGAACTCATAAATTTATGGATATTTTTTCAATTCTTATAATTCTGTTGCATTTAAAATTTAAATGAAACTCAAGATTGGCGTCAAATGTACAACACATACGGTGTTAAGCTTAACAGTCGGCCAAAGAGCTTTCATTGCAATTAGACAATCACACGATTTGTAATATGAGATCAACCAAAATATTCAAACATGAACTCAATATTTGATTAAAATTTCCATTATTACAATTAAATGCAAATAATTAACTCTTTTAATGCATTAACTGAATAGAAAATATTATTACAACTTACAAGAATATTATC
Source organism: Oppiella nova (assembly GCA_905397405.1). Lineage (NCBI taxonomy): Eukaryota > Metazoa > Arthropoda > Arachnida > Sarcoptiformes > Oppiidae > Oppiella > Oppiella nova. The sequence continues at coordinate 453 of CAJPVJ010000372.1, forward strand.
ATGCAATTGATATTTGAATCTCACAATATAAAAACATGCAATTATGGATTTACATTTCATGAATAAATAAATAGTAGATTATAAAATATAAATTCATTAAGTTCATGTAATGATTAATTCTCGCTCAATAAAAAATACTTAATTATTACAATTTGCTATTTTATTTAAAATTTATGCATTTATAATATAAATTTTATAAAATAACATTTACTTAATAATTCTGCTACTGGTAAATGTTACTTTTTATTGTATTGTAATATAACGACTATAATTAAATTGTTGATATTTTCCGACAAAATAATAATTTGATTTGTATTATCAATGGATTTGAAAAATCAATCAAACGGTTTGTGTATTATTTATGAAATATTAATCGTGTCTTATATATTGTATTATATCATATGACTAAGTAGTGAACACGACATCGATTACAAGTACCGAGAGTTTGACGGTTCCGTTGATTGTATTCATCGTTTGTGTCGTTACAACACTTGTCATCACTTTTCTTATATTTTCGTTTGAAAAATATTTAGTCATTAATGAGAGAAAACGTTTAAACCCTTTAAAAGATCACATTATGGATGACAGCGAGCTTAATAAAAATCAATAGTTATAAGTTATCGATCATATTTATTTTCAAAATTCAATCATTATTTATTTATAATTCCTAGAATTATTTAATTTGTTGAATTGTATAAATTATAGTTATATTTAATAAAAGTATCACAATTTTTAATCTATAATTTTTATTCAAATTGATTATTTATAACAAATATATTTGTTGTCATATACTGTTTATAATTTTAAATTAATTTTAGAAATTGTAATTAATTAAAATATTATTATATTGATATTGATGGCAATTTAGTATAGTTATCCATTATCCTATAGAAGGTATAAAATAAAATCTTATACAATGAAATGCTAAAACTAACTTCATTTACTTTATTGTAAAGTTGCAAACTTTGTATCTTAAAGATTTATGCTATAAGCTTATAATTATCAAAAATAATTATAATTATTGTGATATTATGCTAATAAAAATCTAATAATTATATAAATATTTTATTACCGTAATATTTATTAAAAATAACAAATTGTTTATACCAATCCAACAAATCTACATTATCATTTAAAAAAAATTTATTAACGAAATTAAATATTGAAAAACAAACGATTTATTAAATATGAAACACTTTGAGATTAAAAACCAGTGGATTCTGAGTGCGGCTCTAATTTGGGCGCATATATGGTTCGTCTCCGGACTCCCAGTTCATTGACAACAGAATTAGATCTATTGTTGGGCTGACTGGTTGGCCAAACACTGTATGGCAAATGACTAGATTTCCTAAGAGATCTTCGCAATAAATTACTGCTACGACGCCTTTCCTCCTCGTTTGCGGGGACACCCGATCCCGATGTGGAGTACGGGGAACTGTCATTGAGTCGTTCCAAGACATTGGCGCGACTGGCCCTCGGTTTGTGCAACGGATTAATAGTAAAGCGTCGACCAGTAGTGTGCGCTTTTGGTGCCTCCTGTCCTACAGTCAACACTTGAAACGGTGTGTTCGCCACACTATTCCTCGGACCCATTCCTTCAAACAGAACCGATTGTGTCAAACGTCTTCCCAAACCAAACTATCATTCAAAACAGACAATGAAAATGAAAATATTATCAAATCATAATCCAAATGAAATCTATGCCTGATTTGGATTTCCAACGGCTTTACTCATAACAGTCTGGAATGTCTCGTCTGATTCGACGTCTTGAGCCTATTGTTCAAGAAATTAATTATTTTATGAATTATTAATTAAAACTAATTAAATCTGAAAAATGCATACAATATCATAGAGTGTCTGCAATCGAGTTTCTCTCGCTTCTGGAGTTTCATTCATCATTTGATTCTTATCGAGACCTGAGATTTCCTTTCGTATCAAACAATCATTAATTAATTAATTATAGGACATACTTGTGGTCATAAGCGCTAACTTACTGCCCATTCCTCGAGAATTTGTTGGCCGATTGGGTCATCTTTTCCGACAGCCATTGATTTCCTATTGTATTTACGGGCGATCTGTTTATGCAATTATGTCACAATAAATAAATGAATTATAAGAATATAAGAATTCTCATAAGAATCATAAGAATATTCTGAACCAACTCTCATATCATGTTTGAAGAATCGTTGAGTTCCCGGAGCCATCTTGTCTAACGGCACGATCTCTTTGATCTGTTTTGACAAACAAACTCAAAATTAGTAAAAATCTAAATCCTAAACAAATATCAATCAATACCTTGAGTACAATATATGCCACGACTAACATACAAATAATGTTGAGAGCAGTCAAAGCCATACTCACACAACCCAATAGTGTATTCTCTATTCGCATGTCATGTGAATAGACGGGTGTATACCCTGTCTGTGGGACGTACGCCAACTTCGTGTAAACTATTTGACCGCTAATATTATAGGGAAGTGTTGGCTGTCTATTGCCTTTGATTTGCAAATGAGTGGTCAGAGCCCACAGAAGACCAGTGTTGATGAATGGAGGCAAAAATGTGGAGGCAACCGCTACACCTACCAGTGCTGCCTGATTGTCATTAAGCAATGTGACAGCAATAGCACCACCGCATGGAAGAGCAATCATCACACCGTAAATGAGTCCCTTATAAGTACCCCTTCCCTGCATCTCACCCGTCGGCCAAATGCCTTATTATAGGAAATATAGTTTAGTTTGTATTGAAAACCCAATGGGTTTTGGATGGCCTACCATCGGGTGGGGGATTCCATTCCGTCATCCAAATGAAGATTATTAATCCCATTGCGAAACCACTTACGAGACAAAGAATTAAGGAAATGATATTACTTTTGACGCCTAACATAAACAGTTTCCTGTCCTCTATTACTAAACCAAAAGTCATTGCCATTACTGTTCCCTTTTGACCAAAAAATTTAAAGAAGTATTCATTATTAATATTATATAAGTTGTTAATTAAGTTATTAGAATGTTATATAATTTCAAAGCAAACCATAATGGGTTCAATCATCATGGAGGCGGCGATGTTAACCGGATCATTGTTTATGAGACCAAAGGCTGCGATAAAACCGGAAAATATAGTATAGGCACAGAAATCAAAAGTCACTTCAGATCCCGATTTAACGCCTTCGACCACTTGAGCCACAGTTAGCCTCGAAGTGACTGATTTGAGGAAGTTTTGCGTCACTTCTTTGAAACTATTTATCGGCTTTTTATGTAAATTAAATTTATTATTATTCGTCTCTTCCGGAAGTCTATAATGTAAAGCAATTGAGAAGTGATTTGCGATTTTAATAAAAATATAAATTCAAGCAAATTATTTATTTATTACGAATGATCATAATTATCGTCACACGTGTCCTCGTCTTCAGTGTCACTGAATTCTTCGTAAAAGAATAGATTGAAAGGTATGTAACCGATAGATGTCTCGGATTTAGTGCCGATTCCTTTGGACTGAAGGAATCTCATGATAGCATCGTTTTCATACAAATCGCAGGGAAAGTAGACTTGAAAGAAGTTTCCATTCTTCGTGGGCACCCAAACCACGTCTTCAATCTGCAACTCTTCCAATGCGTCCGATAAGATCTTTTCATTCAATATTCATGTCAATCTCATTTCTAGTGTTATTATAATTAATATTTGCAAACCTTTTCCATATTGCTATCCAGGTCATTCTTTTTTTTCACTGAATCTATTAAATCGTCTAAAATTCAAACAAATTATTAATAATGATTTTAAATATTGTTAAGAGTATTTTTTGAAAATATTCTTAAATTATTAATATTTTCACTATCATGATTAATTTTGTTATAAAATAATTTGTGTTGAGTAATAATTATCAAGAATTTGTGAGATTTATACTCATCTAGGGTTATAAAAATATAATTATCGGTAAACATTTTGTATTCATTGGATTATTCGGAAATATTTCATAATAATTTTGCAAATCTCATACTAATACCGGTACATTATATAAATAATATTAATTTATTGGAGAATAATTAATAGTAAACACTAATTAATTTAGAATATAAAAGCAATGATAACATATTTTATTGAAAAAATCTTATTAAATTCGTATTCAAAAGATAGTAAACATTTTCATTAATATATTTAAATTTAATTTCTTAATGTGATTGGCAACTACAAAAGTGATAATGAAAAAATTGTTTCAGTTCAGAACTTTTTAGCATTGAATAATTTAATTTGTTCTAGTTGTTTTGTAGTGTTAAATGGCCATCACTTTAATTAATGCTAATATAGTTATCATAAAAGCTTAGATTTTAGGGTTAGAGTTAAATTATAGGCCATTAAAATATCCCTCTCATTTTCATATTTATTCAATAAATCTTCAATTAATAAAAAATCATCTAATAGTCGAATGTAAAATTGTACTAGTAACTTCCATTGGTAATTAAATATTATAGAAATTATTATCATGATGAAACTTACAGGTAGCAACAGTAGCAAGATAATACTGTATACTTAAGCAATACACAATATTTTATACTTTTAAAACATCCATGTATAAAATAATGCAAATCATTAAATAAATAAAATCAAAAAAGAAAATAACACTTAATTTCAATTTTTAAAAAACCATAAAAATTAAGCTTGATAGTATTCTTTATGCTCAAACTTCTCACCAAATGTACTAGTAAGTTAATATTAAAAATTTTAATGTGATAATGACTTTAAAATAATTATAATGTCAATTTCATAGCAAATAGTTTATTTTAATTAAAAATAAAAGTTTAAACAAACTTAATAAAGATTTCAAACACTTCTAATTAGTTAATAAAACAAAAATAAAAAGTTTGATTTCTTACTAGAAATGTTAAGATTGTTATTATTCTTGGAGTTTTGTATATTTATTTTCTTGAGTTCCCTCTCGTAGTCCTTGCGGGGAATGGTTATAATAACCCAAACAGCGTCGGTAGGCATGACTTAATATATTTATTAATATTAAATATAACAACAAAAGTATTAATTTCGATAACTTGGGTAACAAATGTCACTTGTCAAATGACTCTTATACTCCAATTGTCAGACTAATTGGATTACAAATCGGTTGTGAATCGAAACGAATATAAATGTCAACAATTCGTATGATTTATACAAAAACTTAAATATTAAATCTGTTTAAGAATTCATAGCATTTTACACATAAATTCTATGCTGTATTGAGTAGTCGTTTGACTCGTTATGGGAAAAAAGTAGTAATAATAAGTCTTTCATAACTAAAAGTGCCGTCAAAATGCTTATTCACTCAAAAGCTTCTGTTAATTGAATGACTAGTAATTAAATTACAAATAAATACATTCAATAAATTAAATTTATTTGTTGTAAGATTTATCTTTTATGGTTGGCATCCCTTTAATTAATTATTTATTTTTCATATTAATTGTTTCAATTAATTCCTAAACACAGAATATATGATTGTTTTCAAAGTTGTAGTTTATCCCGTGAAACCATTTTAATATACCGTAAAAATTATTTTAATCAATGATTTATTTCTATATTTCATACGTTATTTCCATTCACTATAATTGCGGCCAAATTATGGCAATCAATGAAAACAATTCAAAACACCTATAGTTTTACGTTCTTATTAATTACACATTGTTTAACATTTATGTCATATAAATCTATTTTTAATGTTTATTAATTTAAAATACTATAATATAGAACTAATAAATTATTATACTTTTATTATTATTATTATACAATACTTTTTAATCAAAGAATATTGACTTTACGTTAAATTACAGTCAAGTATTTTTGTATAGAAAAAAGTTTATTTATTAAAATTATTTTCAGAATTATTTGATTCTTTATCATTTTTATTAGTGTCTCCATTGGATGTGCTCTTAGTCTCCACAATGGGTCCTAAATCCAAGAACTCCACCAGTTTTTTGTCTCCATAAGGCGGCGGACCTATAAGTGATACGATGTCTGAATAATTCAATACTTCTCTGTGAAGGAGAGTTTCGGCCAATAAATTAAGTTTTTCTGAATTATTAGTCAAAAGAAGTTCTGTTTCTTTGTAAGCATTGGCCACAAGCTGTCGGGCCCTCAAGTCTATAGTATTGGCCAACTGTTTGCTGAACGGCTTTCTGCTCACAACTCCCGACTCATTCTTCATCTCATCAGTGGTCGGGTAACTGATGGGACCGACGACGGAATCCATGCCATAGCTTTGAATCATAGAATACGCCATTTTTGTCACTCTTTCCAAATCGTTTTGTGCGCCAGAAGTGACTCTATTGAAGACCAACGATTCGGCGACTCTTCCGCCCAAAGCCATACACATCCGATCGAACAGCTGTTCCGTTGTGTAGAGCTTCTGGTCTGAGGGCAGGACTCGTGAGAATCCCAACACGTTATTAGTTCGCGGGACTATCGATACTTTGAGGAGAGCGTCGGTATGTGGTAAGAGCCACCCGACCAACGCGTGACCGCATTCATGAAACGCAATCAACTTCTTCTCCTGAGTGCTCATCACTTGACTGCGCTTTTCAGTGCCGCCGACAACCCTTTCCACCGCATACTCCAGATCCTCGGCTTTGACTATCTGTTTGGCCTCTCGGGCCGCATGTAGTGCCGCCTCGTTCACGACATTTGCGATGTCAGCGCCGGTGAAGCCGGGAGTCAATTGAGCCAAACGTAAGGCGTATTCATTTGGATTGAGCTCTAATTTAATGGCTTTCAAGTGCTGACGAAAAATGTCTTTCCTTTCATCAAGTGTTGGGTAATCAATGAGTATATGTCTGTCAAACCTTCCCGGCCTTAACAAAGCCTTATCTAAAATGTCTGCCCTATTAGTCGAGGCCAACATAATGACACCCTCTCTCTGTCCCATTCCGTCCATTTCAACCAACAACTGGTTTAATGTCTGTTCCTCTTCACCGCTTACGCCTTGAATACTAGCGGTGCTCCTCTTCCTGCCGATGGCGTCGATCTCATCGATGTATACAATACATGGCGACCGCTTACGGGCTTCTTTGAACAGATCCCGGACTCGCGCCGCCCCTAACCCCCCAATCATCTCAATAAACTCGGATCCGGCCATCGCTAGGAAAGGCACACTCGCCTCTGTGGCCACTGCTTTAGCTAACATTGTTTTGCCACAACCGGGCGGTCCCAGCAGTAGTACCCCTCGAGGAACCTTAGCTCCTAATGCCTGCAATAATTAAACAGAAGTTATGAATAAAAATCGATGAATAACTTCACTCTAATAGCAAGTAATACCCGAAACCTTTCCGGAGCCTTAAGATAGTCAACAAACTCCATGATTTCCACTTTCGCCTCCTTAAGTCCGGCCACGTCTTTGAATCGCACGCCTTTCCCTCCGCCCGTCAACGGGTCAACCATTGTGTACTTCGCGCGACCCATTTGCGACTATCACACCATTGGATACACCAATCAATACAAAGAGTATTCACACTCATGACAATAACTCACGAAGAAGTCCACATTAACGGGAGTTTTGATTTGTCCGGATCTGAACATAATTAGTATCATAAGCGAGACGGCCACCAATGAGACCAACAAAAGCCAAGTGCTCTCCTGATTGCGTTCGTACACAACGGGAACCGCTTTGTCTGGTTTGATGGATAGGTATCTCTCGGCATCCCGAAGACGCTTCTCAAACGACGCCACGTTACCAATGAGACCAACAAAAGCCAAGTGCTCTCCTGATTGCGTTCGTACACAACGGGAACCGCTTTGTCTGGTTTGATGGATAGGTATCTCTCGGCATCCCGAAGACGCTTCTCAAACGACGCCACGTTTACTATATTCATGTGATATGTCTTATGGTCGGCGCGATTGCCTTTAATGATAGCGCCGTCGTGTAGATAAATGGTCACCAAATCGAGCTCCGGGCGCACTAACAGCTGTTCCACCTCTCCTTTGGCCAGCATTTGGTGCAGAAACTCATTCCATGAGACATATCTCAACACATCCGGAGTGTTTGAGTTGGGGAACAGGAGTGACATAATCGTGATCACCATATATCTGGTCATCAATACAACACACATCAGTAAGTAATTCGTGACGAGAATCACTTGATAGTGATCTCAAGAAGTGTTTCAATGAATGCAAACCCGGATAACATCCAAACGACAGCTTTGGCGATGAGTGAGGACTTGGGCTCATCGTTGTCTTCCTCCTGGTCTTCGTTATCGTAATTGCGATTCGTTTCCGACTTTTTATTACCGTTTGGTTTGTTGTTTGAACTCTTGTTGTGGTTATCATTGGACAGTAGCATCGGATCTGCAAACCATGTCTTAGTGATGGGCACCGATAGCCTGGCGTTGGCCAGAGTTCGCCCAATAGCTCGACATTCGGCCACAAGTTTGCGGCCACTCTTTGATCGCAACCAATCACCCCATGAACTGATCCTTAGGTGATTGTGAAGACATCGCTTTTGTGGCGCTTGTGTGGACACCGCCAACGAGTGTCTCAACAACTGATGGATTTGCAGCAAATTGAAGTGATTTTTATGGACAATAAATGATTGCATTTCCGAAACAATGCATCCAATGATGTCTTGTTGTCAATGAAAGCGCTGTTTGTTTACTCTTTGTAGCACTCATTCACTGACGCAATGCTTACCATTCAATGCAATATTTACGTCACTTTTTCATAACTTAATTCAAATAATCGTTTGAAAAGAGTCATAAATTAATGATTTTTTATCAACTTTATCAATTTTAATTTAATTATTATTTAACTTAATACTACAATTAGTCTTAATTCAAATATTATAGAAATATCACGCAAGTTTTTAATTAATTGCAAATTTATGTAATTATATCAATATTGTCCGACAGAGGATTACATTTAAAGTTTGTAAGTCTTGGACACAGAAGTCATGCCATTGTAGACAAACGTGTTATCAATGGGAGTGATGACACTCCACTCCTAAAACTAGTGAAGAACACGCCGTGTTGGCCGCTACTTACGTCTCTAACTTACGTTAACTCTCGGCGGCATTGCTGTTGATTACGGTATTTGGTTAGTATTGAGTTAAGTCAAAATCCTTAACTATAGAGTAATAAACTTACATTTCATGGATCAAGTCGTCCTTCACTACAGAATTAGATCCAAAATCACTAGAAATCTCTTTGAGATACGTCTGAAACATTGAAATCATTCATTAGATTGAATTCAATACTCAATTGAAGACAAACCTTAAGCACAGAGACGTCGCTCTCGACCTCATCATTGCGTTCACCGGGGAATCGGTTGTGAAATGAGTAGAATTTGTCGACTAATCTCATGAGCAGATAATACCGGAGTTCGTCGTCTTCGGTGTCGTCGTCAGCGATTCCGATAGTATTCGCGATTTGTTTCAATCGATGGCCACTGAGTTCGGTGTCTATACCTGAGGTGCGGATGACTCGCAAATAGTGAGTGTTTTTGCAGAAGAGATTCACTTCACTTTCGGTGACCGTCAGAGTGTGTGCCCGAGGGAGTGAGACATTCTATAACATTTGTGAAAGCCGCAGAAGCCGCCGAAAGCTCGCTATTTAAGCAACGTTAAGATATATAAATCAGCTGAGCCTCCAGTACAGGCCTTACCAAGGGGAGTCTCCGTCTGTAAAATTTTGATCGACAAATTGTTTGAGTGCTTTGACTAACAGCCAGAACGACGTGTCATTGGATTCACTGGACGTCACTCTCGAGTCGTTCAGAAGTGACTGAATTTCGGACGGAATGTAATCGGAAGCGATTAATACGGTGTTCACGGCTTTCATGGCCTCTTCGAAGTTCTCGAGATCGAGTTCTTTGGATTCCTCCTCATCTGACTTACTCTTCAGATGCTCTCTCAGCGCATCCATGTCTTCGCGAATCAATTTCTTCAGTTCGTTCTTCTCCTTAAAAGTTTTGGGCAATTCTTTTGCGCTGCGATTCAAGTGTTGCCTCCATTTGAGGAGATATTTGTGAAGAATGACCAGAAATGGTGTGTGAGATAACTCTTTGCGAGACATGTCCTCAAACTTCTCATAGGAGTCTAAGTATAGCTTCAACTCATCAAACGGTTCGTCGAGTCTTAAGTCTTCGAAGACATTCTCCGGATGTGATTCAATGATCGTCTGCTCTTTGATCTGAAGCCGAATATAACCGACAAAACCAATCGATTTGCAGACAATGAGAGGAACATTGTTTTGCCACAAGACTTGACTCAATCGGTTCAATGACTTATCGTTATTAACATCCGTTGCGATCACAACAGAGAAGTTGGAGAAGAAGTTGGGATTGGATTCAAGTATTGATTCCAACGACTCATCCAAATGATCGGCTTTCTTGAGGTCATCGTTCAATTCAGACAACAGTTGTGCCGCTATTTTGGCCCTATTTTTGCCGACAGAGTCTTCGCTCAATAGGAAGAAGTTGTTTCCGATGTCCTCCTCAGTGACCACTTTGTTGTCGATGATAGTGAGCGCACGAATGCCGGGAAGTACTAAACTCTTGAGGATCTCTGTGCCCAATGAAGTGGCGTTAATGAGACACACATGCGATGACTCCAAAGCCGTTTGTCCGCAATCACCCCAAAGACTATTACCACAAGAAATGACATTTCAATGAGTATTCAATTAATAAGACAAAAGTCTTAAGCAATCAAAGTGTGGATCAGTACCGCAATTGTCGGTCATATCGTTTGCTTTTCTCACTTTCCGGTGATTTCGGGCTTTTCGGCGATTGGGCTGAAGTGTCGGTCGTTTGTGTCATCACTTCTTCGGCGTTTAATCTGACGATTGATTCAACAAAAGAGGTCTCAAAAGGAGTCAAACGAGCGATCAGTTGCCAAATGATTGCACTGAAGCCACAAATCGCTGCAAACGCTGTGTTCAGCGCTTATTTCAAACACTCTGTGAGCCATACATTGATTCACTTCACGCATGCATTTCAATGGGAACGGGAGCTTAACCATGAACTACACAAGTTTTAATCAGATATGATTTTAATTGTTCATAAATTAGTAAAATTAAAACATAAATTGATTATAATTTGATTAACTAAAAAGTATGTTAAAAATTAAATGTCATTAATTGTTACAGTATTATAGCATCGGTTAGAAATTGAAAACAAAATTGAATCAAATGTTTTAAAAGTTTATGAGAATCGATACAAATATCAGATATTTTTGGAGATTTGAATTTCAAAGTTTGACATTTGAGGCAATGTTTTGACGAGTTCTTGGATGCCTTGTCTCAGAGAAAGCTGTGATTTGAAGCCATGTTTGGCGATCTTCTCATAGGAGACCACATAATCGCGTTTGTCTTTGTCTTCACCCGTTTCCGACAATTGGATGACACACTCGGGAACGAAGTCTGCGATAGTAAGGGCCGCCTCGGCTTTACTCATATTCATGGTCTCGTCGCCGACATTAAAGACATTTCCTTGCATTTGATCGTAGTTTTGAAGACTAAAGAGGAAGGCTTTGGCGGCGTCTCTGACGTGAAGAAAAGTTCGCTTAAAGTGTGGCTCAAAAAGTATTATCTTCTTATGGATGAGCGCGCTGTGAGTCAAGTCATTGATAAGTAGATCCAAACGCATTCGTGAGGACACACCGAACAGTGTGGCCAGTCTTAGCACAACTCCATTGCTGTTTAAGACCAGTGTCTCGGCTTTGGCTTTAGTTTTACCATAGAGTGTGAGCGGAGATATCGGTGTCTCTTCAGTACAGATGCCATCGATAGCGCCATAACAAGAACCGGTCGACGCAAACACTATCCTCTGATGCGGTCGAAGCGCTTCCACGAGATTTTGAGTCCCAGTTTCGTTCACTTTGACCGCCAGTTCCGGATTCTTCTCACAGGCCGGGTATCCGACAATCGCTGCCAAATGAATGACAGCATCGACGGTATTAACCACGGAAGAGATTTCACTCTTGATTCTGATATCACTTTTAATAAGATTTAGATTTGGGTTTGAAATGAATGGCAGAAGCGGTGTAATGCCGAAATCGAAGCGATCGAAAACTGTGACTTTGTATCCCTCCTCCAGAAGAAGCGGCACTAATGAAGAACCTATATATCCGGCGCCTCCAGTCACCAACACATGCATACCATTACATTCAGTCATTGGATTTGTGTTCCCATTCATTGTGTTGAAATCAATTTCAGGCATTTCTTTGGTCAACAAAAGTATAAAATTTATACTATAAATAGATTTTGATTTTTAAGATGAGAGATTTTTTAAGACTTGTAATTAATTTGTTGCAAATATTTCAAAAACTAGTTTCACAATTCAAGGCCTCGACTATAGCCCATATTTTTCATAAATTAAAAAACTTATAAAAATTATGTTTTATAATAATTAATTTACTGACGATGATTATAATTCACTTCAGTTATGATAAATTATAACAGATTTTAATTACTCTAATAATTTTTAACATACAATATCTTACCTCTGATTTGATTATTTTTAAGGTCTTTGCAAATAATAAATTAAAAGTAAACTTTTAATAGACTTAACACTCGATGGAATACAGAGTGGACTGAACATCCAGTTTGAGATACATTCTTATTATAAGTTATTAATTTAACGATAACTTATCACTGATAAGAATGTGACTATTATTAAATTTAATACTGTATTAACATAAGTAATCCATGAATTCTAATACAAGATATTATAAGACTCAAATATGCTTGGTGAAAATATTGTTTGTGTCTAATTTTACTGTTTATTTTATTTACTAATACTATTATTAATTTCATGTAGACCCTATAATAGTATTGAGTAGTGTTCTGAGAATTACAATCATATTAACCACAAAGTTTCGATTGTCAATAAAGTAATTAATTACGGTACACAGAATATGTAAATTTTATTAAAATTGTTATTACTGTTATATAACTAATTAAATGATACTATTCATACATCAGATCTTAATCTACTGTAATATAAAATCTAAAGAAAAACTTTATGTCGTATAAAGTGTTAGCGTGCAGTACATTACAGATTGATAAAAATAATCATTTATTTGTTCAGAAAATCAATTACTAGAAAAAATTAAAACGCAAACAAGATTTTTAAAGATGACAATTCATAAGAGATTAGTACCGATAGTGATCTGGTTTGTAGGGGCCGTCCTGAGGGAGACTCAAGTAATCAGCCTGGTCAGTAGTAAGCCTGGTTAATTTGACTCCCAAATGTGGCAAATGGAGAGCTGCCACCTCTTCGTCCAACTATTGGTTAACAGAATTAAAATACATTTATAAGTAAACATAAAATAATAAATACAATTCAAATAATGAATACTTTTTTGGGTAGAATATAGACTCCGAGTGGATATTTGCCGGGATTGGTCCACAACTCAATTTGAGCTAATGTCTGGTTGGAGAAGGAGCAGCTCATAACAAAGCTCGGGTGACCGGTAGCGCAGCCCAGGTTCACCAGCCGTCCCGCAGCCAACAGTATTATATGGCGTCCATTGGCCAGAGTGTAGCGGTCGACCTAACGGTGCAACAAGTTTTCACAATTGATATTAAGATACAAAAACGTCACACAAGTACACAAAACCTGTGGCTTTATATTAATCTTCTCCTTGGCGTTGGTCTCCAACCACTTGACGTCAACCTCGCAGTCAAAGTGTCCAATATTACAGACAATGGAGTCTTCGGGCATTTGAAGGAAGTGTTCGCCGCGGATAATATCCTTACAACCAGTGGTGGTAACGAAGACACTGGCGATGGGCGCCGCCTCTTCCAATGTCGTCACTTCGTAGCCCTCCATCGCTGCTTGAAGTGCATTGATTGGATCGATTTCAGTGATAATAACTCGCGCACCAAAAGCCCTCAACGAAGATGCACTTCCTTTGCCGACGTCACCAAAACCCGCGACAACGCATACCTTTCCCGCAAGCATTATATCAGTGGCTCTCTTAATGCCATCAGTCAGTGATTCCCGACAGCCGTAAAGATTATCAAACTTAGACTTTGTCACCGAATCGTTCACATTAATGGCCGGAACTTTCAATTGGCCGCTCTTCAGCATTTTGTACAGATTATGGACACCAGTAGTGGTCTCTTCAGACACGCCGCGAATGCCTGACAAGTATTGCGGATATTTCTCGTGAACCAAATCTATACGACATATAAAATCAAGTTTTTTAACGTTTGATTCAAGCCATCAGAAGTGACAACTGACTCGTGAGATCTCCTCCATCGTCGAGAATCATATTAAGCGGTTGTCCGTCTCTGAAGACCAGTGTCTGTTGGATACACCAAAGGTATTCCTCCTCGGTCTCTCCCTTCCAGGCATAGACGGGAACGCCGGTGACTGCTATGGCAGCGGCCGCGTGGTCTTGGGTTGAGTAGATGTTACACGAAGACCACTGCACTTCTGCCCCCAATTCAGTCAATGTCTCGATAAGGACAGCCGTCTGGATAGTCATATGCAGACAACCGGCAATTCGGGCGCCTTTTAGGGGCTTTTGTGAGCCGTACTTCTTCCGGATCGTCATAAGGCCCGGCATCTCGTGCTCAGCCATTACTATCTCTTTGCGCCCGAACTCAGCCAAACTGATGTCCGCTTTATTTCAATCGACAGACGAGTCATTAGTTTTCAATCATTCATTAATTCATAATTTATTTTTAAACTTAGGAAAAATGTTTGTCAAAACTTTGTAGTCATAGTCAAGTATAAGTTTTTAAAAATAATGACTTTTCATTGGTATTCAAAAGTGATAATTCATTTTCATTGACAATATATTAATACTAAAACTGAAGGAAATTGACTATAAATAGGTATTTTACATAAATGCATAATTACCCTAGGATAACAGTAAAATATATATTAGCATTAAATTTAATATTTCTCAAATTAAATCGCGAAAAAATTATCCTAGGTATTTAAATGTCAGTATTTAGTCGTATTATAGTGATCATACAAAAATATTAGATATATATTTTATTATAACATAAATTAGTTTACGAAACAAATAAGTTATAAAAACTTTTTAATTGTCAAAGTTTTGGAGACAAAATGAAAACAAACGAAAACATAGGAAATAAAACATTTAATTTACCGATTTTATAGTTGGGTTTCTGTCCGTTCATTGTTAACAGTTATATAAATGAAATAACTTTTATTGAAATCAAAAAGTTTGAATTAAAGCTTATAATTATTATGTAATTATAATCGCTATTATAGTCAGTCTATTGGAGTTGTATTGAAAACAATTCAATAGAGAGAAAGATTCAAAGAGAAAGAGTTTGGCGAGAAATGCCTTATTTTATAGCCAATGGTCGTTATGGTAACCAATTCTGGGATCACTTTGTTTGTGCTCTCATGACTGGCATCTATTGGCATCACTCTTATCTAAGCGATACTTATCTGAAAGTTTTTTATTCACCTTGTTCCTATACTATTAATGTATTAATTTGTTTTGAATTAATGTTATTGTATATTATAGCGAATAGTCATCAAAAACCTATGGGCGAAGGGACAGTTGTTTGAGTCTGGGTCAATCATATTATAAAATATATCATAGTACATTAATAACTGTACTGACGTGGGATGAGAAACTTTGCACTTGTTTTTTTTATCGTGTATTAATTATGTAAATATAATTCGTATGATTTCCTAAATCAAGTCTAATCTTAATCTATAGTTCACTAAATTCAAGGCTTGATCTCAAGGTTTGTCACAACAGTCATTAACTTCTATTATACAGACTTCTCAAGTATTACACTTTGTGAACATAATTGCTATCAGTACTTTTATTGGTAATAAATAATCATTATTATCTATAATATTACGGCATATTGAATGACAGTAAATTAGATATTTTGTGTTAATTGTGAGGTTTTCAGTTAATTAAATTACAGCTAGTTTCATAAAATCCATTTTATTTAAAAACTTTACACAAAATATACAACAATTACATTAAGGCTTAAATGAAATAAGATTTAAGAGTTTTGGTTCAACACCTCATAGAAACATTCGAGTAAATGATTGCATCGATTGATGTCTAAATCAATGTCCTTAAGTACGGACTCTTCATTCACTTTGTGGTCAGAACTCCAGATGCGCTCCAATTGTGAACACAATTCAATCAATTTGTTGACAATATTTCGCAATGTTGTCTGCTTATCAAATATCGTTTGCTTTAATTTAAGCACAAATTGGTTATGAATTTCCAGAAGATCTTCAAAATTAGTTAAATGCGTGAATCGGTCGATGGTTTCATTGATGTGAACATCGATTCTAGTCATCAAATAGTTGTATAACTTATTGACACTAATCTGTAGTTTAAATCTCATGATATTTTGGTTGCGATTCTTGACGAGTGGTGACTTGAACTGTGGGCTAAACATCAATTGATCCAAAAGCCATTTACTGTACTTTACTTTCAGCAACAGTTGAAACACTTGATTCAAGACACCCATCACCTCGTCATTGAACAGACCATTGAATGGCCACTCGATTGGCGAATAAATGAGATGAATATTCTTAAAGATATGCACCGAATCAGTGGTCAGCTTATCGTAACTCACAAATGGCTTAATATTAGGCACCGATTCAAAAGTGGTGTCGTTTTCCAAAACATACAAACCGTCGACTTTCGAGGCATTCATTTCATTGATGTTATGAAACAAATCCAGACAATAGGTGGGAATCACACGACTCGAGCGCAACAAATAAAAGTCACAAACATTTTGGAAGTAATTCTTGTATTCATTGAGAATCACATGAATGAGTTGCGATGAAATGGCGGAACAGATGTGACAAATGGTTTGTGTGAGCGCTTCGTTCACAATCAGTTCAATCGTTTTGAAGCACTTTTGCGGCAAATCTGTGTCCAAACCATTGTTCCCGTCATTCAATTCAAAGCATATGTTGTGGTCATAGAAGACCTGATTGTGAAGGGAATAGACATCGAAATAGTTTAGATCCGAATCATATTCAGTCATTTCCAACGGATTCATTGCCAAAGACTTGGGCATTATCTCAAACTCATCCACTGGTTCCCCATTCGTATCAGCAGTTTGTATCTCATTTGAAGTGTTTTTGTCTCTTAAGAAATCACTTTTTCTGAACAATTCATTCAAAGCGGTTATAAACTTATTATACAAATCGATTGACTTATCATCGGATGGGATATTAGTGGCAAAAGTGAGTCTTCGACTCATGAGTCGAGACTTGGATGCAATCAATATTGTGTTTAAATGTTTGGCCAAAAAGTGAGGTATTTGTGACAAATCACTTCTAACCTGAAGACAATTGTTCCAGAAGTTGGTTGAGTAGATGTCATCGTCAGACTCGGTGAACACAAACTCCTGATGCGAGTCACGGACCACACCATTGGTGAGAATATAACCGAAGTAATCGAGTGTCGGCTTAAGACAATCGATGAACAGTTTGAACAGAATATTCCTGATGGAGGTCTTCTGGAAGTCGATTCTGTGGTAAACAGCGTTCAGAATCGCAAAACTGAGGGAATAGTTATTGCTTTCGTTTAAAGCGGTTTCGCGGATCTGCTCGAAGATCTGCCACAAGATCTCAATCCTCAGCAAAAGATTGTGGTTTTGGTCGCAATCCAACCAATACTTGAGACCCAATAGAGAGACACTTCTGTTGTGGGCATTATTGGCGACCAAATGGTCTGAAATGGTGTTCAAGTGCTTGATGTGATCGATGAGAAGACATCGCAAAGAACTGCGGAATGCGTTGAATGTAAAGCAGAGGACGAGGTCTTCGTCTTTGACATCATTATAGCAGAAGTCAAACATCCGTCGGAAAGCGGTTCCGTATTTGCAGTAATAGTGGAGATAATTGTAGAGAAGTGTTTGGTTGAGCAGATGGTCGCCACTCAAGCCCTTCCTCACGAAGAAGTGTTCGTCCGATTGGTTCCAACCGAAGCACACAGTCGTCGACCCCGACAGACATCCCATGACTCCCACCACAACCTCCCGTTGGCTCAACTCATGGGTCGTGTCTATCATTGATATCAATTGACACCAATTCAACGGTTCCTCGAGTGATGACATTGTGGACACACTTTGGGACACACTTTGGGACACACTTTGGGACACACTTTGGGACACACTTTGAGACACAAACCAAACAATGAGTCAATCATTCAATCATTACTTCATTTGTTTTCATTTCAAACTTTTGGCGGCTTTTTCTCACACGTGTCACACGTTCTATACAAACGGCTTATCACAAGCCTGTTATTAGTGATGAGTTGTGCCCTTTTTGTTATGTAAATGACAAATAGTTGTAATACTGAGCAATAGAGGGCTATATGTAAACAATGATAGGAATATTCTGTGAATTCGTTGCAATAATCTGACTAAAATACTGTATTACCTTGTTAATTAAAAATACAATGTAGAATAATAGAAATTATGAATACAATGACCAGAGTAATATTTAATATTTGAATTTATTCAATAAATTATTTTCATATTTAGTTTGAAATGAATTGAAAAGATCCTTAAATCACTAGATTATCAAATAATTGCTAAATAAATAACAGAATAATAGTAATAATAATATAATAAAACAACAAATAAATGAAACGAGAAATGTTTGAAAAGATATAAAAAATAAATTAAATAAATTTTGAGACAATTATTGCAAAGCTATACAAGCCGTGCGAATATATTCATTGACTGTATATAATGTTTAGCATAAAGTGTTGTGTTATAAAGGTTTTAGTTTTAAAGAATTTGTTTGCATTTGTCTGTTAAGTATACAACAAATTGAGAATATTTTGTTAAATACATTAAATTCATTACAACCGATCAAATGTGTTGCCTTTGCAATCGACAAATGGTTTGCAAACAAGTCGTAAGGTCTGTGCAGTCGTTATATAATATTATATCAATTATTATTGATTACTATATCAATGAGTGAATTTAATTAGATAATAAAAAATGAATGGTTGGGCACTTGAACTGCCCTACTTTCCCATCAGCACAATAGCTGTGACTAATATATTCAAGACAAATATTTACTAAGATTTAATATATTTTATAATATATTAATATTTATATATAAATTGATATTAAAATTTATAGATAATAAGAGTTTGATTCAGCGATGCTTAAGGTATGGTTGAGTGCATTGATATTCATTTCTTGATCGTTGCCATCTATGCAATATACAGTGTATATAGTGTTATGTTTGATGATAATAGTGCCTAAGCTATGTGTTATCCCACAATCACCAGGCATCGGTGTATCTGATATCAATCTCTTGAAGTGCCGGTAGTTTTTGCTTAAGACGTTCAAAAGTTTGGGTTGAGAGGCGAGTACTGTTTAAATTCAATTTTCTGAGATTCTTCATCGCTATTAAGCAAACATACACTTTATTATTATGTCATTTGTTTAGTGATAATATAGTCGCTTTTGTTTACCCGTTAGATATTTTAATCCCTTGTCAGTGACAGGTGTTTCGCATAGGTTTAGCACTTGTAGTCTCTGTAAGTGCTCGGAAATCAGTTGTAAACCATTGTCACCAAACTATTGTTTGACACAAATTCATGGAAAATATTAGCAAATTATTTTATAAATAATTCACTTAAGTTACAATGAAATGTTTTCAAATAAAATATAATCAACTAAAATAATACCTGAGAACTGGTATCTAATTCTATAGATTCACTTCCGTTAAATTAATCGACAAGTCGTGTTCGTGACCAGTGAACTCATTTCCGATCACTATCTGTGAGGTCCAAAGGCTTACTAGGCGTTGAGTTGTCAAAGGTTACGTCCGCATCAGTAGATCGCGACGGAAGCGTCAACTTTCTGGGCCCACCCTTCTGTTGCTGTTAATCATGCAAATCATTGTTCATTAATACAATATATCCTTATATACACAATATTCTGTACAGAATATATATATATATATATTCTCTTTACACAAGTAATTAACCACTTCTGAGAATCCTGTTTACTAACTGTCGAGAAATAGGATTCTTTACAAAAAAAACAATTTATAATTCCAGGCATTAATGCAAACAAAAATAACTTTCTATTTCGAGGAATTATTGATCGATACTAATATTTACGATTAATTATAATATTCTATATCTAATGCTTAGATCTAAAAGAGGTCCAGAATAGCTAATTTAAATTCTTTAGTAAAGGTTAATAAAATAAAATAAAATAAATTCAAACCAATTCTTTAAGATGTAGTTGTCTTTGGCAGAGATCAAAGTAATGTGATTTTCCTGTTGGTGTGCTCTGAAGGGTTGTGATAATCTGTTGCTGCATATCGACGCTGTCGACCACATTCAGCTCCAACATGCGCGTGTCCTAGACAACTGTCCATAGCAGCAGCGCGTCCCGAGAGTCGTATGTCCCCGGGTTTGAGAACCAATCTCAGGGGTCTTTAGGAAACGCTGCTGTCGTTGTCAACTATTCTAAGAACTCGAGAATGTGATGCGAAAGTATAAATGAAATGATAGGACGTATAGATATATGAGGGCATATGAGTGGGCATACAATTAGGCTCCAAATGTCTCCCTCGTCATCGCAGGCAATACTTCCGGGACAGAAGATTTGGAGCCAATTCTCTTTCTCTTCTCTGACGCCGAGTAACATGAGATGAACTTCACATCTATTGTCTGAACATATGTTTCTTATCACAGATTTGATAGATCTATAAACCAGTGAAATAAAACAATTTCGTCTATTTATATCTCTATATTGAATAAATATTTATTTAAATCAAATTAAAATAATAGGTTTACATACGATGTGAACTCAGGAATAGTTAGTGCTGTATCTGGAAAGGGAATCGGCTGTAAGATTTGTGCTAATCCTGGTCTCCAGTCTTCGTGTAATGAACTAAATGTTTGAATAATTAATAATTAATTAATCACAATATGAATCAACACAATAAAAAATAAAATATATAGAAATGAAGCTTACATAAAATATAATATATTAATAAAACAATTTAATTTAGATTTCCATTCATCTTCAATGATGGTCCTATCGGTTATGTTGGCCTCAATGTCGGAGTTCAAGTCAGCCCTTCTCTCCTCAAACAGTGTGGAGAGAGCGGCCAAACACAGGGATGTGATGTTTAAGAGGACACGCGGGTGCGGACATGTGCTGCTCAGGCCGTGAACACTGAAACACAATAAAAGACAACTTATTCATAAGTTTCATAATAAAACATGTTTTAAGTTTTGTTAATATTTATATAATATTTTAAAATTATAATAACTAAGCCCGTTTATTAAAATTATATGATTTTGTTCTATTAATAAACATCTTACAAAATAATAGAAACTTTTAGAATATTTGCAAAGTTAGTTAAAAAGGGTCTGAAATATAAAATATTCTTGGAAATATGTTTTTATATCACAAACAAATTAATCCCAAATGAATTAATCTTTAATTTGTTTTGCAATTTCATCTGAAATCCCGGAGAATTTTTATTCTTTTTAATAGCAATAATCTTAAGTATAATAAATTCAAAACTATAAAAAAACGATTTTGAATATACTAATATTAACGAGTAACTAAGTGCTAAGAATATTTTGTTTATATTAAATAACCTTATACATTAAATGTCATAATTTTCTAGTACCGGTATAAGATGTATAAGATAGAAAAATATTAATCTACGCAATGCAAATCTAAATCTGTAAACAATATGTTCATTATAGAGTTAATAATAATTATAAAAATACCATTTAATGAATTGCTTGACAAGATTTGACGGCAGCAAAACTCTCAATTCTCGATTGTGTATCAGGACTTGGTCTTAAGCGTAAAACCCTATAAATGATTTTAGGTACAATACAAAGTTATAAGAAACCCAATAAAGTAACATCATAAGCGCCTGAACCATTGAACGGGGGTTTAGACGACAGTGCTGTCAATAAAATGCAAAATTTAAAATAACATATTATATTTCAATGTAGAATCACATTATTAGAATACTGATACACCATTTTATATTATTAAATTAGTACAGTAGTATAATAATAAATTCCGTATGCATTTGTCATAATTGGAAAAATTAGTATAATATAATATGATAGTGTATTTTAATGTTTTATATTTGATAATTGTAAGGAACTAAACAATTTTTATAATGACCGTATCATAACAGTGTTTATTATACATTTATTAAGTCATTATAATGAAAACGGATCTCTAAAAATTAGAAATACTAAGTTTTATGATTATCTATATTATTTTTATTAAATATTTATTAAATAATTAATATTTAAGTAATTTATGGTCGCATTTATGACAAAATCTTAAAAATATACGCTATACTAAAACGGTCATTTAAATCAATAATTTTAGGACTTTTAGTCAAAATCAACTCTTTAAATGTCACTAAATTTGTTTTAATAGTGCAATTCATTCACAACAAACTGCATGCAAACGAAGAATATAATATAAAAACAATATAATTATCCCATTATTTTATACATAATTTATACCAATTCATAATATTTTGAAATTAATTTAGATAATTAAAGGATTTAGCATTAAATTGTCAATTTCTATAGCACTGATTTTGCAATAAAAATAATATTTAAAAAATTAATAAGATATAAAATGCGACACATAAATCAATGATTAAAAGCTATTTAGATAAATGCATTATTTTAATTAGAGATTTACCAGAGTTGACTTTTTGTGAGTGAACTGAGTTCTTAACTGTCTAAAGAACTCACCCTAAGCGAGAGAGGTCTTCACCACTGTCTTAACGTTAGTAAAGAAGCAAGTCGTGAAATAATAAACGAGCGTTTTCAGGCGTTTGTTCTCTAGTCGACTGAAATATTTGGTGTGAAAACATTTGAACACTCATTATATTTAGTAGTTTTCTGGTGAAAAACATACATTTTTTAGTCTGGATTCCAAAAGTTTGCTTATGATCTCCAATGGAGTTTGAAATATACATTCGTCTTGCAATGGAGTCGTTAACGACATGTCAATCAAATTCTGTGCAAATCAATGAATTAGAAATTTATATTAAAATATTATATTTATAAATAATTATTAAATAAATGCCTACTAGTATTATTAGACTAATTTGTATAATCTGTATCTTTAATGAGTAATAATAGTAATAGTATAGTTATATTAAATACAGTATACAAACATTTTAATGATAAAACTACATTAAGAATATTTTTTAATTGAAAATCATTTCAAATAGTATTTATTATTTTTCATATAAATAATAATATTTTTGTCCAAACTATTCAAATAATTAATTAAAATATCCTTTCATCTAATATTACTTATTAAAGGTACAGAGCATACTTCAACTTTCAACTTCATATTATAAAATCTGGACTTAATGTTAGTTAATATTATATATTTAAGTGCAATCTGCATAAATTAGTTAATTGTATTTCTATTCAATCCCTGGATTTAATGCATGATAATATTGTATGAAAATTGTGTTAATTTGTATTTATTAGTGAGAAAATGGGATTTTAAATTGAAAAAACTGGGATCTGAAGTGTTGTGCGTGTAATACGTGTGTAAGTGTTTGATAATAATGTGACAAAAGTGAGACAATTAAATCTCTAACTGAAAGTTCTGGTGATTTTAAAAGTAATACATTTAATGTGTCAAAAGTGTTGTTGTTATCAGTAATGAAGCAAATATTTGACTCTTTTCTCGTTATTATAATTGGTTACAAAATTAAGTGTTTGAGTCTAATGTAAACATTAATCGTATTTAAGTTAAACAAAGATATAACATAAACACATTTTACATACAATATATCGATAATATTGTCATTTTTGAGGCTAAAAATAAACATATATTTATTTAATGCTCGCATTTATGCGCAAAACCATATGAATGTTATAATAAAAACCATATCTTTTTATTTGTAATGATCATAATTTTGTATAAAACACTAATATTTGTGTATTTAAATGTAAACTAATTATAATTTGCAATAATAGCTAAAGTATTGGGAATTTTGAGTCCTAAATGAAAAATTAGATTCAATTCATAACACATTAACGAAATGAAAACTTCGTGCAAACATTCATATTATGTATACAGTATATTATATTATGATAGTATACATTTTATATAAATTATTTAATCGCAAGTTAAACAATAAATTCATTATTTATTCCGAGAATTTGCAATTAATATCAAAACATCATATCTTATATATACTTATATAAGTTATATAAGTATTCAATAGTTAGTAAATTATAAATTTATCATTTATGACAATATTTTTAATTGTATTCTTTTGTAAAGTTATGTTTAATGAATTGAACGCCAAATAATACTAATACTGTATTTATCTTATCAAAAGTTTGTATATGGTGATAAAATATTTAACAAATAAAACATTTATTTTTAACATAAAGAAACATAAAGAAAGATAAGTGTTAAGTATTGACTAAAAGTTTTTATCAATAAATATGTAATTCAAAGCAAAACCCGTAAATGTTGTATTTATTGATAATTATCACTTTAAATGTCATTTTTCAATCTTTCTGGTCATAAAAATCTTGATATTCATACAATCTTAAGTGTTGGTAGATTAAATATTTTAATTCTAAGTTTAGAAGTTATTTGCTCTAGTATAATTTGCTCAAACTTGCAAATTAATTGGTTGATTAAATGTAAAATTATAGCTCATAACATAGTGAAATAAAACCATGAATAAGACTATTAGAAAATAATTATAATTACATTACAATGTAGCAAAGTACTTGAAGACAACTTATTAACGTAAAAATACAAACTGTTTATATCTAGAATTGTATTGATAAATGTAAAAATTAAAACAATTGTAACTTTTAGAGAATCATTATATAATTAAGTTTTTATTAAAATCATACATATTGTAGCTGATAGGTGTTTTTAACACAAATTCTGGTCCTATAAAGCAATTACGAAACTTATTTTCTACAATTTTTAGACCTAAATATCGTATACAGTAATTGAGAGACAGACAGATGTATGGTTTTGTCAAAATTACTCATTTGTATAAATGTTTACATTGCATTTGAAACTAAAATTTCTATTTTCGTCAAAATGATTACAATTTATAGTCAAAAACTCACAAAAAAGTACAAAAAACTCACTTTTAGTTCCTTTAAGAGTACATCACTTCTAATGGAAGAGTTGATGAGAATGTGTTGAAATTTGAACATGCTCCTCTATTCATAGGAAAACATGAACATCATCAATTATAACATTAATAAATAACTAATTTAAAATAATTAAAAACGATTCTTACTTTCCAATTGATTGAATGGAGCCATTGGTCGCGTAACCACTTGTTTGACAACTGTTTGAAAAGTTAAATATTTGAAAATTAATACACATGCTGTAGTTTGCTTTACAATCAAAGATTTTGTATGAATATTTTATCAATTTTAAAATTTGTTTTGTTTGTATTCACACAATATAATAAAATATTATAGTTAAAATTATCTAAAAATAAATCCGCAATTATTCTGCAAATAATAGGAATATTTATTTATTTTTTCACTACACAGTATATTTTGAATATAAATCATGTGATATTAAAATAAGTATTTATTTTTGCATTCAATAGATCCTAAATACTGAATAATATTATTCACTAAAGAGATACTACAGAATAGGTTTATATAAATATTTCTAAGAATTATTGACGATTTATATTAAATTTTGAAATAATAGTTATTGAAACGAGTAAGAAGCTATTTTTAAATTCAGTATAATAAGTTATTTAATTTAAACATCAACTACAGTAGTAAGCTCTATTAACTAGCTCTTTAGTCTTAATAAAGATTTTAAATGTTTGTATTAGTTTTATTAGTCAAGAATTTATGACAATAAAATGAAGTGTAATTGATAAACCTATAAAAATATAATTAATTGATTAAATTTGAATTTTTAAATTATGGTATAGGAATCAAGTAAAACATAAATGTGGAAAATATTGCCACAGATTATCTGTATATTTATTATTTGTGAAATTTATTTCTACATTTAGGTTATTGGGAATCCGAGCGATAGAGTAGAAATCAAGTGATTTAAATGCTTCCAAAAGTGAAAACCATTTCTATGTAATTAGATTTTAGTTTTAGTGCTAACTGTTGATCTCCTGTAGGGAAAGACTATTTAATCTTAACACGACTTAAACAATTGATTGGAAAATTCAATTTTGACATGTATTGAAGCCATGCGTATTGAATGAGATTTTTATTGTGTTATTACATAAATGCAAAAATGGAGAGAAAGCAAGAAATATTATTTGAGATCAAACCCTGAATTGAGACACAATTATGAAAGTTTCTATAGAAACACAGGGTATACAAAGAAAATGAATACTGTATATTCTCCGCGTGTATAACATATTAATAAAAATTTTAATTCACAATAAAAATATCACAAAATCTGTAATATAAATGTAAAAGTAGTGAAGAGAAAGAAATGAGAGGCACAGACCTGAAGGAGTACCGATCCGTCGGAGATGACGATTCTGATGCAGAACTTCTGACTACTGTCCCAACGGGAGACGATATACACGTCTTCTATCTGACAGTAAGCGATCGGCACTTCCAGGAAACCAATCGGCTGTCAAATAAACTATATATTAGTTCATCAATTGTAGACAATTTGCTA
>CAJPVJ010000373.1:0-27022 GCA_905397405.1 Oppiella nova
ACTAAAGAATATTCGGAAACAAAAGAGCGAATCATTTCCGATAAATTGATTACAGAATTAGTGACACAAGAAAATAGTGGGAAGTGTTTGCACAGACACTCAGTCCTACTCCTGAACTCTTGCCAAATGGATAACGAGTCGTTAAATATTTGGATGAATTATAGTTAAACTGATGAGAAAAATAAGTGATTCGTAACAAGAATTCCAGTTATTCTCGAAATTGGATCTCAATATCAGAAGAAAAGCTGATATTAACGGCAATCGATTGTTTGATATTCACATTACTACTGCTTTTACCTTACATTTGAATTCATTTGGTTTGCAAATTGTATATTATTTGATGTATTTCATTGTAACTAAAATGTAGTACTTGTTTGGAAACAAAGGCTATAAACATCCAAATCGATATAGAAATTTAAAATTTTCATATCATAAATATTTTATTTTAAATTAATTTTTAATCATATATACAATATATTTATTAATTAATATCATAAAAATCTCGATTTGTTTATTGTCACTTTAAGCCAATGAATTGAATACAAAACTGAAAAACAATGACTTTTTTTATAAACCCAAGAATTTACAGAATTATATCNTATTAATTAATATCATAAAAATCTCGATTTGTTTATTGTCACTTTAAGCCAATGAATTGAATACAAAACTGAAAAACAATGACTTTTTTTATAAACCCAAGAATTTACAGAATTATATCTAATGTTTGCATTGGACTATAGTTTGTATTAAATACAATTTTGTCGTTTCTATCAAACTTATACCGATAATGTTTGCTAAATTATTAAACAAATAAATACTCCAGATAAATTTATTTAAAAATTAATACTCAACTTCTAATCAATAAATAAAATGACTGCAAGTTTTGAAAAACGTCCACTTTGGTGACAAAACTATCGGGTTCATTATTAATATATGAATTTGAGTATTAGTTTTAAAATGCTTCCCACAATTGATACCACTTTCACAACAAATATATACTGTTATCAAGTCATAAATATTTTTGTATTACTTTACCAGGTATAAATACAAATCAATGTATATTTACAAATAAAATCAATAATGAATTAAACAAATAACAAAAAACAATTGTTTATCACATTTTGAATCTCAATCGAGATTTAAAACAAAATATTTCCATTAAATATAAAATTAATTTATGAATAAAACTTTCTTTTTGTATATAAAAGCATTGATTTCTTCAAATATCAAAAAATTAATTTCAAAATATAATACAATAAGAGATTAATTGAACTGATTTTGGTATTGACTACAGAATCCAATCACAAACGGGAACTAAATGCTGATAAAACGGACAATATTTCAGTGATTATTGTGATGATTGCCATCTTTGGTATCCTCCCTGGCCTTCATTAACATCCCAAACATGGTGAGCGCCAGTAGTTTGTCGAAGCCATCCATTGTCGTCCGTTGGATCCATTTGGGAATCGTTGTCCGCGCCTACAGTTGACATAAAAGTAGTTTGTTTTAAACAAAACCAGATTTCATGTCAATAATGAACACAAACCTGACTGAAGCCGAGCCTCTGAAGAATATAGTCGACGCCGTAGGGCTCGATGTTCTTCCCGGCCCACGACAGCAGCCGTACAGTCGGCTCCAAATGCCATACCTTTCCATACATACACAGCATTAGTATATTTGTGGGCAATTTTCAAACTCATTCAAAAACTCTAATTATAGATAAGACTAATAAGTGCTACGAATGGATCAAATTGAGAGAATTATCGCAAACTCTAGTGAAGCAGTTTTGTGAAGAGATTTACAATAAAAGTGATCTCAAGTGTGCACTAAATCTCAATTGAAATCCAAACAAACAGTCTGTGATTAAAGAGTGAAGAGAAACTCAACACAATAGGACTCAAGTGATTACTATAGCATCGCTTAATGAGTTTCGCGAGTAATGAAAGCCTTCACAAAACGATTGACTAAATAATACGTTATATCACAGACTGTGTCCTCGAAAACGCGACAAACTATAAGACAAACCCCAAAAGTTTTTCCGAAACAACACTCACTTGACATATAAAGTCTCTCCAATCCCTTTGCATGGCTTCTAAGGAATCTGTGGCCGATTTCTGGCTTTTATCAGCGCTCGGAGAATGACTTTTCATGATATTTGTGTCCTTTTCGGTGATATAAGAGCTGATGAGCTCGTGGAGGAAGAAGTAGGCCTCGGCGTCCACCGCCACGAAGATATGGTCGTCAAAGTCAGACACGAAAGCGCAGTCGACTTTGGGCTTCACGTCCGATGTGTTAGGGGTAGCGGTCGCCTGCAGGTGCTCTGTCTTGAGCTCCAATTGCATACTCGGAAACGCGAAGATTACTTCCTGCGAGTGATGATAGTCACCACTGGTCTTAGGACTGGCCGACGCCCGCCTGTCGCGTGCCGGTGCGGGCGCGTAGTACTCGTTGGTCGACGGGATGGGAGTGCCGAAGATATCCAACTCCATGACGGCTGGGAAGCGGTCGACGTCGTCGATCTCGGAGGCGCTGAACGCGTAGTGGAACCACTCGTGCATATGTCTGAACTGCGGCGGAAACATGACATTCCTCGAGATTTTACAAACGGTGGCCATTGTTTTGCGCGGCTGTTGTTCGCTGGAGTTGCGGCCCAACAGGAACGACAGGTTCTGCACCACATGTGTGTCCAGACTTCCGGATTCGTTGACTATATTCTGGGCTTCGGTGGCGAATGAGATGGACGTATGTTTGAGACTAAAGGCGCCCCAACTCTTGGAGCGAAAGTTGATGCCATAGAAACAGGCGAGCGATATGTTCTGAGCCCTGAGCTCCAGAGTGCCGCCCAGTATAGTGCCGTGAACTGGCAGTGGGTTGGGAAGGGTCGACAGGTGTACGCCCGACACCAGACGCAACGCCTTTTGCCAATGTCTGTGATGTCGGGCCTCTGTAGTGATGGCCACGTTCTCCGCCGACTGTTGTGTCTGTGCGGCGCCGACAGTCAGTTGCGGCGAACCACTGCTCACACTCTGCGTCCGCTTCGAGGCCTGACTTTTGCCTTTAAATGACTGCCTATTATAGGTCTGGAGTGACGAGAAGACCCGTTTACTCGAGTGGAACTGTTGTGTGAAGAACTCCTCCAGTTTGGAGACAATCTTCATAATGTCAGGCGTTGTCGACTTCGACATCAAGATCTGCATTTGATCCCAATTGAGGACTCCGTGAATGAATATAAGCGCCGGACGTTTGGTCGGATGCGAGGATTGGTTATAATTTTTGCTCAAATCTATTCTCCATTCGTCGCGTAAAGTGATGTCCAGATCGGATACCCTGATCATCAGAATACTGGTCCCCATGTAATCGATTCGCTTCTCCAGCGTATGTAAAGAGCAGACAAACTGGTGCTGAGGTTCGTTGCCTTTCACTTCCTTCACAGACATCTCGGTATTGATTTGACTCAACTCTATGATCCCGCCGACGATACCTCCCTTGGCGTCCAGTGTCGACCCGTCGAGGGCTAACCCAATCTTATAGCTCTTGCGTCCGCTCGAGTCGATCGATATGCGGCCGTCGGAGCGTAGACCGCGTGTCAACCAACTGGTGTTCCCCATAACGTTCCCCATATTCATCGAAATATTCAATTTCGACAGATTTACAGAAAACAGGACTAATGTCTCCCACGGGTTGGATGACAACATGAATGGTCGCGAATCGCTTCGGGATGTGTGGCGATACACTTTGCGACGGCCGGTGGGGTCGTCCAGATTGAGTCGGAGTCCCTCTCGGCTGGCGTTGGATGACTCGGGCTTATGAAACGTGCGAACAGTAGTTCCCGTTTGGTTGGACTCCTCAGAGCTGGTATCCGACAGATCTTTGCTATCTGTGAGTGAGTCATCCTCTTCCTCCTGATCGCTGAATATAGCGCTTATAGTGTGGTCTCCGATGAACATACGCTTCCAAATGGATTTGCGATACCAGGCCTTAGGAAAGGCTAAGATCTCGTTGAGTCGTCGCATGTCGTACTTGAAAGAAGCGGATCCGATATCACAGGTGGCGGAGAAGCGGAAGCTCTGCGCTATGGAGTCGCTGATCGAGAGCTTACGAGATCTGGAAATATTGATTTTGACAAACTCTACCTGAAGACTGAGCGAGTCTTTGCGGTCCGAGTAAGACATGCCTTCGCTGTCTTTGGCGGCCGACGACAGGTGTGCCGTCGTCTTCTTCTGACCGCCGTATGGGTGGAAGATATAGAGCGAGAAGTCGGCCAAACATCCGGTGACACTGAGACCGCCCATCGATGTGCTGGTGGTGGCGGCCGACTCTGTGGACGTCTTGTGTGTATAGCGGGTATACTTGGGTGGAGAGCACTGACCGGACTGCAAGTCTTCGTCTGACGAGCGCTTCGACGAGAAGACCAAATCAATTGATGGCAAATGAAGCAGACATTCGACGCGAGACACAGGAAGACAACAGAAGCGGACGACAGTCGGCTGAACGTGAAAGTAGACGATCACATCGACCGGGAATGAGGCGTATGTGGCGTATTGTGCGGGCACTGGAGGCGCCTCACCCTCGCCGGTGAACACGTTGGGCGCTGACGATGAGGTCGGGGTCTTTGGCGGCACTGTTATGGGAATGGGTTCGAGCGCTTGCTCTAAGAAGTCTAATATGTTTGGACTGATGAGTGTCTCGTCTGGAATGCTGTGTAATGTGATCCACGCGAAGAGTGTGGCCTTCTTTGAGGCCAACTTCTTGTTTGGCAACAATTGCTGACCATTTTGTTGAGCACTGGTGTCTGGGTCTGTGCGATGTTCCGACTGCTGTCTTGTGGTCTGTCTGTCACTCAACTGAACGCTCTCTTCGGACGATGTCTTGGAGTTGTAGTGGAGTTTAATATCGAGTCCTGGGATGAGAAATACTGTAAAGTCAGCGATTTGTCCGCTTAGATGTGTCGGGTGTTTGAGTCGAGACGATGAGAGGTTCGGTTTCAATGTGTTATTGGATGTGGTTTTGGTGAGTCTATTGCCGGAACGGGATTTGTTGGCGTTATGGTTGGGGGACAGCAGTGAATCGTAAGGACCGCCCGAAAAGCTGCGCTCTTTTTGCATTGGTTTTGGTTTGTCCTCGTCTTTGGTGTTCTGATCCTTTGTATGCAAAACACATTTCCCGGAATTGAAGAATATCTTGACATCCAATTCAAAGTCTATGTTGGGTTCCGTTTGATAGGTCTGTTTGGCGGCCAAACCACTGGACCGCTCGCCTATCGATGAGTCGATACTCTCGTCGTATTCAGAGGAAAGACTGCCCTGTTTTCTGGGGTCAGAATCACTGCACATAATGTAAAACAATGATTATTAGCACTGATTCTACACTTTGAGGTGAATTAATACAAACCGTTCGGTAGTTTTGGTGATCTTCGGAATCTTCGGAATGGGAAACTCAGATGTGGTGGTACTAGAGGACTGTTCGAAACTGAATGTAGGCGTCTGTGCGCTCTCACAACTGCTCTGCGATTCCACTGAAGAACTGGTTATCGATGCGGCCGTAGGACTGAGCGGTGAGTCGGGAACTATAGGTCCAGTTGTTTTAGGAATCGGAATACTCGCAGATGTTCTGCAAAAACAAACAATTCATTCAGAAATCAATTCAAATGAAATGATAAAACAAAACAATTACTTAAGTTTGGGAACCGATTCCATGGCCGAATCGAAAGATCCCGGTTTGAAGGCATCCAACGGCGAGTCTTCACCAGAATTCTCAGTCATTTCATTGGTTTCGTTATACGAATGAAGAGATTTACTGAACATCTTTCCGCCAATCGATAGCTTGTCTTTGAAAGACGATTGCCTAACACTCGGTCGCCGAAGCTTTTTGATGACATCTCTGCGGAAGTTCTGAAAGATAGCCGCTTCGAGTTCGTGGAGACGCTGCACCTCCTGTTCAATAGTGGTATGACTGGCACCCAATTGGCGCAAATCGTTTATGATCTTCACCTGTTCGTTGAGCTCCTTCTCTATAATACGCGATCTCTGCTTATTATCCACCGAAACATCTCTTAATAGCGAATCTCTTCTCAATCGTGTCGTCTCTATATCCACGTCTTCGGTCTTCACCTGTTCCTCTGGTGGCTGTTCATCGACAGTAGTGTTTCCGTACTCAGTGGTTGAGATGTCACCGTCGTCTTCATCCTCATCGCCAGCAATGGCAGTCATTGTCTTAAAGAGTGCTGAGAAGTGTTTGCCAATAGAGGTGTCGAAGTGTATGTCGAAGCCCTCCATCTTCCACGAGACGTTCAGAAGCCATTTGGCGTCACTCGGGCTCTGGTGTGATGTTATAGTACGCGAACAGATCTCATACGTGCCCTCAGACACCACACATAGGTTTCTGATGTTGGGGTCAATGCTGTCGGGCTTCCAGTCGTCGAGAGACGTCTCGAAGTCGTCGGCAAACCGGATGCAGAGACCCGTGAACTGGGCTTTACTCACGAGTGAACCGCAAGAACAGGCGCTGATTTGCGTGTTTTCCAGAGTGATCACCAGCGCGTCCTTCAGCTCCGACTCGAAGCCTTTGCTCTGATTGAGCGCCGATATGGTTGGGTTTGTGATGGGAAGACAGGCGCCCAAGTCGTCGACAGTGAGCTGCAGGAAGAGTGTGCCAATGGTTTGCGAACCCATTTGAGCGATTGGTTGCACTTTTCCAAACACCTGTTGGGTCGCCAAAACCACTTCCGAGTTCAGGTTAGACCGCTGTTCCGTCCAATACTCGTAAGCGTTCTTATAGTTCAGCCAAACGAGCACCGCTTTGTCCAACGCCAGGGGCTGTATGTAGACCAACGGCCGGTGCAGCGCAATGAGCACAGCCTCCTTGTCCTCGATGTCCGTGTTGACGACCATCTCGTCCTGCAGTGCGTTCCTCATACTGATCCGTGTCTTAAAGTACGCCAACTGTTGGAACTCCGGTTCCGCCTCTTCGAAGATCGCGTTTCTGATGAGTTGACCCAAAGCTACGTTGACGTCGACCTGGAGTTTGATGAACAGCTTGAGGTTGAGGTCTTTGGAGGACATGTTCTGCACGCGATTCGACAGTTGGAGTTCAATGAGACCCGTCTCCAGACGCACGGCACTACTGGTGGGCGTTGTGGCCGTTATTTGAATGCCTTTCAGCCGTAAGTGGAGTGAGAAGAGGACATAACGCGAGCGCCGGTTCTTATCGCTGCCGCCGAATAGCAACTCTTCGTCGATGATCTTCGTGTCGGTTCCCGACATCTTCTGCACGACTTCATTCACTTCCTTCATAAACACCTTCTGAACGAGAAGTAAGTGATTGAGTAAATCAGTGGTGAGGCTGTGCTCGAAGGAGCCTATGTCTGCCGTGGCGTTCAAATAACTGCCTTTCCGTAAGACAATTCCCTCGGCAAAAGACTCAGAACGCGTAGGTCCAGCGGTTCCAGCGGTTCCTTTGTTCAGATCTTCTATATATTCGGCCGACACATGGATTTGCGGCAAATCCACGTTCGCAGAGGACGGCAGGTTGGCTTCGGTGGGCAATACTTTGGTGTTGAAGCTTAAGGTGTGCTGATGGACATCGATGATAAACTTGGCTTTATTACCAGTGATGCCATTACTGGTCACTCTTCCCATCTGATACTGGGCTCGAAGTGACGGCAATAATGAGGCGCCGATTGTAAACGAGTCCAGAATTACGCTGAACTGAACGACAATTGGTTTAATCATAGGTTGTCTCAGTTGTTGGGCGTCCAGAGGATTATCTAATCCTCCGCTCACGTCAGGCATGTCTTCGGCAAACATTCTCGGCTTTTGTGAGTCCTGTTGTCCGTAAGACGAGGTCATAGTCTCGGTGTCCATCTGTTGTCGCGATAGTCTTGACGGCTGTCTCGATGCCCTCAACTCCTGCAAAGTGGTCGACAATTGACGACCGGATCGGGTCATCATTCCGTGCAGAGCTATGGGATGTTGGGGTATGTCTATCATAATGGGGCCGATTGTCAATAAAGCCGAGTTGGCGTCCCTTCCCTTCCGATTCTGACACGATATCAATGTCTGCGACTTCCCGACAGTCATCTTAACGACCAATTGCTGACTGCCAGGCATTTCCTCCAACAACGAGATGGCGGTCTGACCCAACTGTCCGTTCAGTGACGACTCGAACCACTTCTTAGATCCGCGACACTTCTGTTTGTGGGTAACACTGACGTGAAACGCGGATAACTCGCCCTCCAGTTTGAGACCACTAAGCATTGCCAACAGACCCACGCGTCTGATCTTACAGACACCGAACACCACAATCGGTGTCCACTCTCTCTGTATCAACGCATTGGTAAAGCTCTTGAGCTGATCGCTGGACACTATATTTGTAGCAGACTTTCGGTGCACTGAATGAGTATTAAAATTCACGTTTGGTTTGGCCGGCGGTGCGGCTGACGGTGAACTCAACTCTTCCATCTCAATGGACTGATCCTTCAGTGGCTCATACCTACCGGTGCCCTTATACTCGTCTTCCATCTGTATCTTAGTCTCGGGTACCGGTGCGCCGGACTGCATGAGTGAACTCACTCTTTCGATAACAGTTTTGGTCTTAGTTTCGGGTTTTGTTTGGTAGAGATCCAGCAGATAATACATAGTCTTCCAGCACATGGGTTGCTGTACGGGCTCTCGGAGTCGCACCGGCTCTTCGACTAGTGTTACGTCTGAATCCGAGTCATCGGGAATAGAGATCGCGATCTCTTCCTTGTGTTTAGCGATGTGTTCGCCGAATGTCTCGTTCTTATAGCTGGAACTCGAAGGCGTATGACTAGTGGTGTCCGTCTCAGAGGTGCGGACTTTCACTTTGTGCCCCAAATCCAGATTATCTCTCATGGATTGCACTCTATTTGATCGCATCTCGAGTCGCGTCTCTTTCACGTTCTCATACATAGCTGTGAACTGATGGAGGAGTCGAAGGAGTGGTAAATTGACTCTTTGGTCGATACCAGTGATGTCGACACTGAAGTTGATGAGTGTCGTCGTCTGACTCATGCCGTCCGGTCCCACGATCACAATGGGACACACTTTGCTGTCTTTCTGCGGATTTCCCTCTGATTTCTCAAAGTCTTTCACTTTTCTTAAGTCAAACTCAACGCCCAGTCCTTCGCACAGGAAGGCCGACGCCTCGAGAGTGTTGTCCACTTTGAGGCGGTGTTTGAAAGGCGAGGCGTGCGCTGGGGTCTCAAAGTTGACGACTTGTATATGACTCGGAGACAGGAGACGCGATGGACTGCGGCTCCGATTGGGTGACCTGTTCTCGGACTCGACGATATCGATCTTAAAGAGCTTAATGCGGCCACAAATGGACACTTTTGTGCCCAACTGTCCAAACTCCAGACACGACTGGTTGTCTTCTTCGTTCAGTTTCTGACACAACGACGATATGAAGGGATGGAATATCTCGCGGACGTCACTCATCTGCGCCACAGTCGGCAGGAATGACACGTCCTGTGCCGTCAACTGCTGGGTCTGGGCTTTGCCCTCATTATCAGTGCTGTTGATGGACTGCAAAGTGTTGAGTTTGGAGTCGTTTTGGTCGAGCAGAGGGGCCGACGTCTTGCGCAACGAATTGGTCAGATTTGTCACGTTTTTCATATAGTCCTGCTGTCGAGCCATCCACCAGTAGAGGTTCTCCTCGCCGTAGTTGTCATGACTGCCGCCATCCAAATGGTTGTCATCGTTGGGCAGTTGGTCGACACCCAACTCATTGCCATTAGCCTCGAGACTAGAGAGCGTCGACTTCAGACTCATTTGACTCTCTTCTCGCTTCACATTCATAAGACGTGTTGCGCTGTTCTGACTGTTGGGTGAGAACAGGAATTCATAGGCTTTGTTAACTCCCGTCCCAATCGTCTCGAACGGCGCTGTTATGAGCGGCGGTATTGATATGGAAGCCCTGTTAGACCGGGGAAAGTAGGTCTGCATTACACTGAGTTTGCGTTTCGGTTGAGCGGAACCGGCGTTAGAGTCATCGTTGGGCTGACTGTTGCTCTTCGATGTCTTCTTCTTGGCATTCAATTCAATGTTTTCCACAGAAATCCTGTCCAACACTTTGGGATCGGTGTTGAGTCCCGTGTTTTCGCGCAACAGTTGAGTGGTTTCGTCGTTCACTTCGGTCTCTTCGTCGCCGGAATCCGTTTCGACGGATATCTGTTTGGATCGCTCCTCAAGCAGTACCCGAAGTGGGTGTTTGTCTCCCTTTCTTAGCCTCAGGTTCTGCTGTATAAACAAAGGCATATACAGAGCATTCTTCCACTGTCTGCAAAGGGCTACTATTCCTCTCTGAAGGTCCGAAAGACACGGAAGTGTTTCTACTTTTAGATTTAACTCAAACTCTTCGGATAATGCGATTGAGTTGTAATAACGTCTTAAGGCAGACACCAATTGACAGGAGGGGTCGTCTTGAAGTGATTTGGCTAACGGTGTGAACAGACGCGACAAATGCTTGCTTTGAGGCGGTGTGTGAACGCCCTTCACGTCCAAACCCAATGTCATGAGACATACGATAACTGAGTTCACTCTCTGTTCACTTAGTTTCGACAAACGCTTTGCGGATATAATGAGCCGATCGGTGACCGAAATCCAGGCGCTGATGGAAGGGGCGGCTGAGCTCAACAGATGCCAATCCAATCGCGTGAAATCAATTTTCCTGGTGTTGGGTGTCTTCGGTGGGGCCGCGAAGTTGAACCAAACGGTCGACACTTCGGCCACACATGAGGACGAGTGACTCGATTCGTGAACGGCTTCGATGTCGCGCACAAACTCCGGACTCTTATCGTTGGGTTCATCGCATTTGGGCTTCAGTTCAACGAAGTTGTCCTCATTTTTCTTAAACTTAACGCCTTTTATGTTAATGTCTTCTATTCCGCACTCAAACATAATGAACCCCAACAGGTGTTCCTCATCCCTGGGCTCACCACTGGTTTGCACCTTCAGATATATACCGCCGGTATTATCAGTGGTGGCGTCGCCGTCAATAACACAGTCCTGTCGCTGCAATGGTTTACGACTTTGCCGGGACTGACGGGAACTGGAGTCTGTGTCCGAAGCACCGGGTGTTTGCGAGCGAACGATCTTAAAGTCCACTTTACTATAACGACAGGGAATGACAGTCAGTATCGCGTCCTTCAATATTGTACTGCTATTCTTGAGTCGAGACAACTGAATGTGTATTGATTTGAGTGAAGCGCTGGCAATGGTTTCCTCGAGATTTGTGTCCACCGTTTCGATGGTTAAGGACTCGATTTCAGACAACTCTTTCTTTGGCTTTTTGCTGAAGAATCGGGTCATCAGTGCCTTCTCTGTGAACGATAGGGTCGACACTGAGCTCTGATCCATAAACGTGTGAAGAGTGCGGCGCTGTTTGATGTGATGGGACGAGAAGAACGTGATGTCGTCGACGGAGACCGTCATCACCGACACACACGTCAAGTCTTTGATGTTATCCAATGCGGCGAATGAGATGAGCTCTTCCACTATCGACGCCTGCATTAGATTGACATTAATTTTGTTGATGTATACGAATGACAAGAGTTTGAATGTCTTCGCCTCTTCCAACTGATTGGCCACTAAAGAGGTGTCCTTATTGTCGGCGATTCGGCGACTGTTTTGCTTCAGATTCTGGCGCCGAATCAGTGTCTGCCACGCCTTGGCATTCAATTGTCCCAAATATAACATCTTCTCCTTCTTCAGCTTATTGTTGGCCTCGACTTCGTTCAGACAATTCAGGTTCAGGTGATTGAGTACTGAAATCGGGTGAAGGGATGTGAGGGTCGGCGTCACACTCTCCACAAACGACTTCAAGCCCTCCAACGACAGCGGAGAGAGCTTGACATCGATTTCATTATTCAGTTTTATAAGAAGTGTTATCTTTTCGCACTTGATTTCCACGTTTTTCGAGATAATGTCTTCGCATTTCTTGTCGTCAGTCTCTTTGGTGCCATCGTTGGTGTGTTCGGCGCCACTGTTTTCACTCAAATTCTTGTCCATCTCGAAGAATACGGATCCGGGAATGAAGTCGTTTTTGGCGAACGGAGAGCTGTTCTTATCGGTCGACTCGTCTTTTCGGGCGATCCTAAGGCACGAGAATCCGTGCGAATTCACTCTGAATTTGGGTCTCCACTGAGATTTCCTTAGAAACCAGTCTTTAGTGGACACATGCGATGGTGTCAAGTGGGGAACGGGTGGCGGAACGTCCCAATTATAGCACACGTATTGCGACAAATGGGAGGCGTATGAAGACATTAAAAGCGGTGAATCGGGAATCGGTTTCTCCAATTGGTTCCTGAGGTCGACGAGCGCCAGGTCTTCGTGCGACGAAAGCGCAGATATGAACGAATTGCTTGAATTGATTGAGTGCCGGTCGCCGCCCTTCTTCATGTCATCGCCGGTCAGAGTAACCGATTCTGATGTCAAACAACTGAAGTATTGTGTCGTCGAGTCAGTGATGTTTGGCGTAACCGCCGAGTGATACGAATCACTACTCGTGAGCGGCTGTTTGGCGGACGCGTAGGAACTACTCGTAGACTTCGCGGCGTTCGAGACGTCCTCTGCCGAGAAGTATCGCTCGGACGCCGAAGAGCCCGACTCTAAAGACTTTGTGCGAAACACTTCGGAGTTATGTGTGGGAGAGTTGGCCTCAAAATCCACTTTCTTTTCAGTCGTCGCTTCGGCTTTTTGTTGGCTTCGGATGATATCGAGAATAACCGATGATTTGTAAATGTCTTCAACAGCGCCTCCACTTTCGCTTAGACTTCGATTCCGTTTGAAGGTCTCATCGCACGTGTCGTCCAATTCATTTCGCTTTGTTTGCGACGGAATCCTAAATGAGGCCGACTTTGATGGCGATCTCATCGATGGCGAGTCCTTAGGCATTGGAGGCGATGTCACTGACAACGAGTTACTCGATGGCTGAGTGGGTGTCGTCTGTTGTCGAGACATAAACCGATATTTGAAGCTCGCCTTCAACTCCGTTTTGCTGTCACTCATCGACTCGGAGAGGGATGGCGTCAACTGTTCCTCAAAGAATGGCACCAAATCTAACAACTCTTCGTCGTCGCACTCATCCGTATCCACTCTGAGACCCAACACATACTCTCCCCTATGCAACAGACTCTCGCCAAACGCCAGGTCTTTGTTTGCACTGAAATCCGTGTAGAACTTCGAGATATCGGTTTCAGTGGCACTGGAGTTACGTTTGGAGACATTGAAGAAATTGATTCCCACTTTATTGTTGCCAAAGAAGGCCGAACCGCCGACACACCCGCACTTGCCTACCAGTGCGGCGGGCAATACATTGGTGTCCTCTGACCAGAGAAACCAGAGGCGCTTAGTCTTCTTGTCGTGTATCTTAAGGAATGTACTCTGAGATTGGGTGTAGTTGTCCACCGATGACAACAGCTCGGCCGAGTCCACAAACAGCGGACCCAATGACAAACTGCTCACTTCCAGCCATTGAGTCACTTCTCTGGTCAGCGATAGTCTGCTTTTCTGGTCACTTGATTTGGCGCTTGTGCTCGAGCTTACGGTATGCGGAGGACTGTTGGTCCGCACAAACTGTCGCACAAGTAGTTTATCGATGAGCGCTGTTATGCCTATCGACGTGTGACAGCTGTGGATATTACACATCGAGAACTTTATGGGAACCAATTGGACACTAATAGACACATTCGACTCGACCACATGAATGTCTATGGCATCGATGGACAGGCGAACCATTTTATACTTGAGATCCTCTGGATATGGACACAGTTTAGTGGCAGTGGATTGCGGGCAAACAGATTGGATCACATCGTGAAGACATTTCTGGTATGGAAACGGTGGCTGAAGTGAGCACTCGGTTTGTAGCACTTGCAGGAGGAATGTCTCCAATGGTGTGACGATATTTTGGATTTGAGGTGTAGTGAGTCGACCGGCAATGTCGCCGAGCTGTACGTCCACGAGCCACGCGTACTCCAGGGTCTCGCTCTCGAGGGGTCGGTCAACACCCGAGAACATGGCGTGACCTCTGAACTGAAGCGACGATAGCGTCAAATAGCCGTTCTTTAGGTGAGAGTTATTGTCTGTTCGTTGCTGTAAATCAGTTGATATCAAAACTATCGGTGCGATCAATAGCTGCAACTGTGTCTCGTTATATGTCTTATGCAATTCAAAACACAGCCGTTCGGTGTACACGGAAGGACAGGGAGGGTCGGTATCATTGCAACACTTCATGAGATGCGCCTGAATGTCATGCAGTGCCACAGAGACTGTCACCTCGAAGGGGCGATATATGCGGGCGTCAAACGGCTTGAACTCCATTTCCATGTGATCGCTGTTCGTGTTGTTCTCCTTAGCGTTGTTTTTGGGATCGATTTGCGAGAATTTGTCGAAAAAGGCGGATCCGTTGCAACTCAAGTCAGCGAACTCTTGACATTCTCCCAAATAATTCTCTTTTATATTCCAAAGCATCCGAAAGAGTGGCCCAAAGAGACCGATAACTGACGGCCCGATCTCCAACTCGACGGCAATGACGTCCGGTTCAAGTGATAGGGGATCGAAATCATCGGGTGCTGAGCACACCTGCTTCGGGGACCGGTTCGGACGCATTGGCGACAGTAATATCTCTTCCAACTCGGGTGTCGTCACCTCTGTTTTGGAGGCGTATGTCTTGGGAGGGATCGGCCAATACTTGTAGGCTATGCTCAGCGCGACGATCGGCGCCGTCCAGCACTCGTACCAATTGTTTTCACGGGAGACGGCATTCCTCCACTTCCTATCGTTGGTGAACAGGTGTTGCTTATCATACGTGGTGCCGTCCCTGGAGGTGATCCGGGCGTACGTGTGGAGCGCTTCGACGATATCTCTATGGATGTTACTATCGGGCAAATAGAAGGCCGCCTCTAAGCCCTCGCCTTGAATCCAGATCTTGATGTCGACATTTGGCGGCAAAAACTCGACAAACGGTAAGTCGAA
The DNA here is from genome assembly GCA_905397405.1 of Oppiella nova. Lineage (NCBI taxonomy): Eukaryota > Metazoa > Arthropoda > Arachnida > Sarcoptiformes > Oppiidae > Oppiella > Oppiella nova. Next base: position 14,994 of record CAJPVJ010000373.1, read on the forward strand.
AGTCATGTCAAATATCTCGCCGCAGATGGCGAGCTGTTGGTTCTCGCCGTTCAGACCCGTCGAGCAGTCGATCCAATTGTATTCGTTGGCGAGTATTAGTAATTCAAACTCTTTGAGTACGACTGATATCTTGCAGGTGTACGGCACGAACCTCATCACATCCGGACGTGTCTTTCCCGCCCAGTCCTCGATCAACGCCTGAAAGAAGAGTTTGTGCGCATAAATCAGGTTAACGGTTGCCTTACAACCGGTCAGACTACAGGTCCACAGTTGGTGTGCGTTCCACACCCGAGGGTAGGCTATCTTCACGTCAAACTCGAGCGTCTCGCTGACGGCCAGTGGCCTGAAGTCCAGACTAGTAGTTGCGTCCAAATGCATGATCTGGCCGTTGATGTGCGACACGTAACCGGACTCCGAGTTCACCCACGGAATGGTAATCTCTAAGTAAGATCCGGGCCCTGCGTTCACGTGCAGAGCACTGGTCTCCTTGTTCTTGGAGAACAACACATCGATCTTAGCGTCGGATAACGTACTCAACCGGAGATCAAACGACTCGAAGACACGGCGTTCGCCTAATTTCGGTCGCTTCGAGACTTCCATCGGCCGGTAGTCCGACGGATAAAAGAAGTTATACAAGAGTTCCCGCTGGCGGTCAGCCCACGGGCCGTAACTAAAGTCAGTGCCTTTTCCGCATTTGATGACTAGACCCCAGGCCGGGGACGTGAACTTCTCGACAGTGTCTCCGTTGGCGAGCTCGAGCTTCTCGGGTTTGTCGGACGCGAGCCCCGGCTCGTCCTGATAGTAGTAAAGGTCGAGTTTATTGCTCTGAAACACGACAAACCCCTCGCCCATAAAGCGCGGCGGCTCGTCACTGATGCCCATGAACTTAGGACTCGGAGCTAATATGACTTTCACGTTCTCGGCCTTACATTTGGTGATATTCGTGAACAAGTCGTGCGGCGAAACGGCCGGTCGTGTCGTGTATACGAAGTACGACTCCTCGATCACCAGCGATAGAGTGCTGGGAATCAAGTGATTGCCGAATACGAAACGGCCGGACGTTATCTCCACTTTTGTCACTGGAATCAGATCTCGCCATTGGCTGCCTTTCCACTCGTTGGCCGTCTCGTTGATGCTATCGATCAGCGAATTGCTGCCGACGTCGTCGTCGGAATCACTGTCACTATCGCCGAGTCTTGTGGGCAAACCAAACAGTTTCTCGAGTTCTTTGTATCGTTTGGTTCGGTTATAAATGTGTAGTTCGAGTCCATTCAAGAGCACCAGTAGTCGCACTTCGGAGTTGGAGAAGTCCTCTGTCCGCACGTCTCGAGGCGTATATGAGAGCCACCACCGGAACACCAGCCTAACGGTGCCAACCATTCAACACATACTCGTTATATAATCACTAATTATGTATCAGTTATACGAATAAAAGACTTTTCACGCATACCATCCGTCTTGTATTCTCAGCGAATAGTCTTCAGTCACGTAAACAAAGTCTCTGAACATTAATTTGCCGGAAATGGTGGCCAAAGAGATGGAGCCGACGCTGAAGTAACCGTTTTTGATGAAGAATTGGTTCATAATTCGCGAGAATATGAGACCAAACACTCGCGAGTTATAGAAACAGAGGTAACAGATCCACACCATCGCTAATATCCATATAATAAATGGGAATAAATTGCGCCAAAAGTAGACCAACCAATCGGTCCAATCGGATGACCGGATGTCTGGAGGGTTGATGAGGACGCCATCGGATGTGTTCTTCACTATATTGATTAAGTCCTGCCAATTGTCACTACAAACACATCCAACCAATTGGTCAGTCAAATGGCAATCGCCTGAAGACATCACTTACAGAATACTCTTCCCGTTTGTGTCGCTTTCGGTGGTCCGCGTCATGCCATCCGTGGTCTTCAGCAGCGGCTCGTCAATGGTTGTCATCTTTTCGGCCATTTTTATCACTGGATATCGTTTTATGACTTCAGATAACAAATCAAATCATTGATAAGAAACACATTTATGGCAAACAAACCAAACCCTAAATCATGACTTCATGTGTCAGTCAATGGTCTAATCAATTGAAAGCACTTTTCATTTCATGCGATAATTGTCTCATTGTTGACACAATTGATGGCAAATATGAACATAGATTTGAGTTTTGAATTTAGCCATCAGTTTGTGGCAAACGAGTCACTCGTAAACACGACTATTACTATGAAATACACGGTTATATCGATGTGTTTAACACTTATTGACATTTACTTGTAATGTATTATTCATTTTAATTTGAAATCAATAGTGAATACAAGTGTAAAGTGTGTATAAATTGACTGCAAATACCAATTCATGCAAACAATTCATTACTATTTATCGGCATTTCTCGCATATTATCACTTCATACGGCTTTCGGTCACTAAATATTGTTTTCAGTGTTATTTGCGTTACTTTTGCCAATAAAAACATTTAAAACTATAAATGATTATAACTATTTAAATTAAACTTATTAATTAGTTTAAAAACATGTAAATTATGACCAAAACAGCAATAATAATGACAAGTATTAACCGAAAACGGATGCCTTGAATGAGTTAAAAGTCTGAAATGAATGCAAAACATAAACATTGGATAAACAGCTGATCATTGAGTGTGTGTTTGTGTCACTTCTGTGTCTCATTTGACACATTCATCTGATTATCACCTATTTATTGGACATCTCTTCAATTCATTTCACTAATTCATGTTTACATTATAATATATAAATCCCTTTCCCCTTAATCTACTGTCCCATTGAAATGATATGAAAGGCAAACCACACCATCATCTGTTGTGCCATTAATTGAGTCATTCATTGATCATTGAAATCATTTTGTGGTCAAATCATGTGTTCATTAATTCATATATTAATTGTTATATCGCTGGAAGTGGTGGTGATCTCGGGTCTGGACAATGGCTTATGTCTGACACCACCGATGGGTTGGCTGTCGTGGGAGAGGTTTGGCTGCAATATTAAGTGTCACCTGAATAGGGATGAGTGCATTAGGTCTGTAGCTATCGGTTCCCAACACTAAGAATCTTAATCTTAATCTTAATCTTAAGATCTTAACCTTATTTTCGTTCAAACAGTGAGAAACTGTTCACAGATATGGCCGACAGACTGGTGAGCGATGGCTATCGGGATGTGGGCTATGATAGGGTTAACATCGATGACTGTTGGATGAGTAGAAACAGGGCTGAAGATAAGAAACTATTAGCTGATCCCAAGAGGTTTCCCAATGGAATCAAATACCTCTCTGATTATGTAAACAAAAACTCAAACATTTGATTCAAATGAATGGCTAATGATATCTCTGTAACTGAACCACAGATGCACTCGAGAGGTCTGAAGATAGGTATCTATCAGAACTACGGCCTGCGGACATGTATGGGATATCCGGGACTCATAGGCTTCCAGAAGGTGGACGCCCAGACATTTGTGGACTGGGAGGTCGATATGGTTAAACTCGATGCCTGTTTCACACCCGTCCACACTCTGGACAAGGGCTTCGAGGACTTCAGCGAAGTCCTGAACAAAACGGGTCGACCGATGGTCTACTCGTGCAGTTGGCCTTACTATCAGTTACACACATCTCAGGTGATCCCCAACTGGAACCTCATCGCCGATAAGTGTAATATTTGGCGCACATATCACGACATACACTCCAATTGGAAAGACATTTTGGCTACCATTGACTTTGTCGGTGATAATCAAGAGATATTCAATAGGAATGTAGGACCGGGACGTTTCAACGATCCCGATATGGTAGGTCTCGCAGTATTTACAACCGTTTATAACTTAATTGATTTGATTTATATATACTAGTAGTTTAGAAAACTTAAACATACAATTTAAATATTGATTTTTATACTTAACTGTAAATTTCCATTGCATTTACACATCGGCTTTGATTTATTTGTGATTTACTATTGAATATTAATTGAATTCATTCATTCATTTTATGATTTACTTGTCATATACCGGGTAATACAATACCAGACAAAGTTCTCATAGCACTTGTTATCAATGAGTCACACGTTTTTAGTTTATTTATACTTTCCTTATTGTAATTTAACTAATATTCAAACACACGAATCAATGCTATTATAATTTATAAAACAATGCGTTTACTGGCAATAAGTAAAGGAAAGTCTTAGACTTATTTTATTTCTATTTTCATCATTTAATTCATTTATTAAGTGCTTACATGTTATTAATATTTATTTTTTATAGCTCTTAATTGGCAATAAAGGGCTAACAGTGGACCAGTCGAGGGTCCAAATGGGCATTTGGGCCATAATCGCCGCACCGTTATTCATGTCCAATGACTTGAGAAGTATTGGACAGGAATTCAAAGATATTTTGCTCAATAAGGAGGTGATTGGTGTGAATCAGGACCGGATGGCTCGACCGGGTGTCCGAGTCTTTCACAACGAGACACTTGACATTTGGTTGCGTCCAGTATTACCCGAAGCGAAACACAGCACCGGTAGCCATACGTCCTACGCTCTGGCATTTATTAATCGTCTCTCTGAACGTGCCATCAGTATTGCCGTCAAATTGGATGAGTTGGGACTAAAGCACAAGTATTTTGTGAGCGATTTGTTTGATNAAACACAGCACCGGTAGCCATACGTCCTACGCTCTGGCATTTATTAATCGTCTCTCTGAACGTGCCATCAGTATTGCCGTCAAATTGGATGAGTTGGGACTAAAGCACAAGTATTTTGTGAGCGATTTGTTTGATAAGACATTTTCGCCGCAAGTGCTGACCGCCGATCACATGTTTCACGTAACCATACCCTCCACGGGAATCCGTTTATTCAAAGCAGTAATTGATTTGGAAAATTAATTGCAATATAATTATTATTAACGATATTTTTAACCACAACTTGTGATACAATTCTCGAAACGCAATCAAAACTCATTGCAATTAAGTTTTTTGTATTTATTTTGTTATTCACTGTTACGCTGATTTGAAAATCTCATTCATATATGTTTTGTCCATTTATTTTTTAAAATAATTGTAATTTTGTTTTTATACCGTAAATATATTTTTATCTATTTTCTAATCAATCTATTGATTGATTAAATAAACATTTTTTGTACGCTTTTTTACTTTAATTGAAATGAGAAATAAAATGCGAAATACTGTTTTTTGGACCCAATTTACTGGCACTGATGTGAATGATTTTAAATTTTAAAACAAAAAACTTATTTTCAATTTTTCTCCGAAAGTCATTTGAATGCAAAAAGAAATTCAATTTATATTTCCAACGATTCGCTCCAATAATTCTCAATTGAATTCAATACTGGGATTAAAATCTTGTAAAAACAATTAATGAGAGGCTTTGTGGCATATGTGAGATATGGTACACAATCGCAAAAACTTATACAACTTTGCATATTAGAAGGTAATACTTAGCGGGTATGACCTGGTTTATTTGCATAATTTTATCATTACACACAAACTTGTGAGAAAGTGAATCAAACGGTGAGTTTTCTAACAGAAATTCATAAATTAAACTAATTTCTGATAATTGATATGAAAAAATGCATTTTCCTAATCATCTCATGTCTTAATAATGAGATAACAGTTATTAATGTATAGGACATGAGTGTCTCGTTTTAATTAAATTTAATTTTATGACAAAATCATTCATTAAGGAGAGACAGTATCCCAACAAAACAGCGATAATAAATTGATATCAACTCTAATTTTAGTTAAGTTTTATGTTTCACACGAATTGTCGCTTAAAGTTATGAAATTATATGCAATTATAAGGGAAAGGCATCGGAAGTCGGGATCACATGAAATACGAGTGCAAAAGAAGTGCACAATCGTTACAACCATTGCCATCATTGGGGCAGTGAATGAAAGCCTATGAAATACGGGTGCACTTTGCTATACATATTATAGTCAATTATCCTGAGTCTATTAACTATCCTGAGTAATTAACTCATAATAATTAATCATTTTGTGATAATCTATTCAATACGAGTGCTTATGCTGTGGAGACAACTCTGATATTCATTCATATCTTGTATTAAACGACAAAAAGTAAATTATATTTACGAGAAAATTGCATTAAAAAGAGTGCAAACTTAGACAAATTGCTTGACCATTAGCCGGGTCACCCTTGAAAAGCCAAATGAACATAATATGCTAATCAAGTGAATGGCTTACGTGAGCGAGACTACCAGCACCGGCACCCCTCCCCGCATAGAAACTCACTGTAATTGATGTCTAAATGTATGGAAAGTCCTTCAGTTGACTGTCAGCTGATACGAGTGCTGTTGAAATACATTCAAAACATTGCTTTCAAAACACAAAAACACTTTTAATTTGCATTTAATTGTTATATGTTTTACAAATTAACTCATTATTTGTTATTCAAACCTATAGTTTCGTATTGAACTGCCATTCATTTGTCATATAAACAAGGTTTGACAGTCAAACTATACAAGTAAGTCGTCAAATAATGACCATGCATGTTTATCACCATAAAAACTTAATTAAAAGTTTGCATTCATTAAATTTATAACTATTACAGCTATTTATAATTATAATTATAATTAAATAACGTTTAAAGTAAATGAAAGTATTAATTGTAATGCATTTGCGATACAAACAAAAACTATTTACATATGATTTCAATGAGTATTTAATTACAATTAAAAGTTTTAATTTCAATTATAAAACACGTTTTAATTGGCATTTAATTACATATATATTCATTTGACTATTAAATTAAAACTGAGCGACAATTATATGAATGATTTAATGACTATTTATGTGGTCTTAGAGGTGAGAGACAATGGCGTTAAAGAGTGGTCTGTCGATGGCCTACAAGAGTCTTATGAGACCATCGGTGGTCAGTCAGACACGACTCTACTGTCGGCCATTGAGTGCTGTGGCCACGGATGAGATGAAAAGCAAAATCGACAAATTGGTGGCCAATAAGAAAGTGGTTATATTCATGAAAGGAGATCCACAACAACCCCGGTGTGGCTTCAGTAATGCCGTCGTCCAGGTAATCACCACATGATATATCAATTGAACTCAACTGATCCGACACCCGATCCCTGTCCTACCATTAGGTGCTTCGTATGCATGGCGTTGATTACGACGCTCACGACGTCCTGTCATCCGAAGAGCTGCGGAAAGGCATCAAAGAGTACACTTCGTGGCCGACCATACCTCAGGTGTTTATGAATGGCGAGTTTGTGGGCGGATGTGATATACTTCTGGAGAAACACCAAAACGGCGAACTCATCGATGAGCTCCAGAAGATTGGCATCAAATCGGCGCTTCTGGAGAGCGAGTTATCCAAAGATAGTACAGACAAGTGACACATCTATTTGTCAATTGATTTTCAATTATTATTTTCATTTCATTTAATCTATAATTTTGTTTTTTAATTGCAAACTATTTTACCAAATATTTGGCCAAAATTGCGAGTCGTTTAGTTTATTAGATAATTAGTTTCAGAGACTATTTTTTGCCGGTATTTAACACTCTATTCATGTAATAAATCTCTTATAATAAGTCCTATTTATGTTTGAAAATTAAATTAAAAGTATTTTTATTAGAAAAATAAAATCTAAAAGTGTTTAATATTGACGTTATTAACCTTTGCATTAATTGCATGTTTTCAAATACAATTCTGTTTAAAATGGTTTGAAACCCTTTTGAAAAATTGCGATCATTTTAGTCACTATTAACTGGTCTTAAAGTAATTACTTCTGAGAAACTCATTCATCATATGACAGAACTTCTCCCTTAATAAACAACTCTTGCTTTCAATGGATCGACAATTAGCTGTTATTTGCAATCCCTTTCCCTTCAAACATAAGTGTCTGCGAAAAAACTAGTCAATTGGTTGAGGAAAACATACAAACAATTGTTGAAACAATCCTTTTCTCAGACAATAATTACTCTGTTTATCACTAAAAGGCATGTCTTCTCATTTGATGGACGTTTGCATTGAGTTTCTCTCGGATTTAATCATTTCTTTTCAATTCAAAGCTCAAGGTTTCAAATGATTGAAATTCTGATGAAAATGCTTTTATTGTTATACATAAGAGACTCGAGAATTTGGTTTAATTCTGAATAAAATATACATTTATATACTTAATATTTAGTTATTTACAAGAATTATATGAATATAAAAGCGATTAAAAGATGCATAAGTCGTATAAAATAGCATTTCATTTATGCTTAAAAGGAGACAATTATTTAAATCTTGAGAAAAAACAATAAAAGTAGTAAAACATAAGAGAGATAAGGAATTGCGGTATAAATAAAATATTTCTATAATAAAAAATTAATGTATGAATCGTTGGACGAAAATTAGGGAATTCTTGTCATATTTGTGACTCTAATTCCTGTTTATATGATACAAGAGTGTGTTGGAGACGACTACAGGTGATGAACAAGAGGAATAATAGCCAAAACAAAGACAACAGCACAAAAAGAGACACAAACGCGAGAAACACTCGCGGCTGACTTCTTGGTCAAAAAAGATTGCGAAAGAAGTCTAGAAAGAAAAAGCACTCCTCTTCGGCTATAAATGTCTCGATATTTGATTTAAACTCAAGTATTCCTCTCTTATTAGTATTAACACTATTCTCGAACTTCTCCGTCATTTCTGTCACTTCTTTTTGGTATAGTTTTTCTTTTTCATCCACTCTATAGGCGATTGACAAACAAAATGACACGAAAAATGAGTTTTCAGCACAACTTTTGTATACATAATAAGTGAGAGAAATATCAATAATAATAAAGAAATTACTGTTTCTGTAAATCCAAGAGATTTTGCTTCTCTTCCTTATGCGAGCGCTTAGTATTGCCATCAAATTCATTGAGCAGTTGTCGGGTGCGCTCGCAATCGCTTTGAAGGGCTGCCGTTTGCGAGACCTGATCCTATAGGACACACGTATTAGACATACGATTATTATTTCAAATAAATAATAAACAGTTTTATCGAAAGATAGAGAGAAATACTATTTGAATAAATTGTTATCATAAGAGTGTGTGAGACATATATAACTCATTAATATTATGCATTTCCTAACAAAAACAAAACGATTATTATTTTTGACTTCAAGAGTGAGTGTTCAGGCGTTTAACACAATAATCAAACGCATAGAGACAGCGGAGTGCGAGAAACAAACAAAAGAAAAGTTAAAACAAAAACTTTTCACTCAATTGTAACGTAAAATAAACAACAAAAACCAATAAAACAATTATAAAAACAGGGGTTAACTAACAAACAGTCAAATGAAATAAATCAATGGTAGAGAGAGATGACTAACTTTACGCTGTGTTTCCATTTGAGACATCAATTGTGCGACGAGTTTCTCATTTAGTTTCAATTGCTTCTCCTTCTCATTGATTAATAGATTAAATTCATTGAGTTTTTGGTGTTCAGTGAGAGAGACGGAGCCCTGCAATGCACTCAACTGTTGAATGATCGCTATTTTCAGTTCATGAACTTTATGTGAGAATAACTTTTCCAATTCATTGACAGTCGTGCCGCTCGTCTCGCCGTTCGTGATGCCGATCAGCGCCGACAGTATTTGGCGCCATTCGGGGCACTGAATCAGTTGCCGCAGACCCGCGCTATAGCCGGCCATCACCGGCGAGTCCACCAAATCGGCCATCGCTGTGATGAATGAGTCCAAATCGGAGTGCATTTTCTTAATTATGTCCTCGTATTTGCTGCAATCGAGTCGTGCGCTGCGAATGCCTTTCTTCAGCTCATCGATCACTCCGTACTCCTGTTTGATCTCATCTGACAACTGCTGCTTCCGCTCCCTCGCCAGCACCGCCTCCTCGATACCGAACTCCTGTTCCTCTACTTTGCATTTCAGACACTTTCGCTGCTCTTCCAACTTCTTGATGGCCGCCATCTTCTCGCTGTACTCCTTCTGGAGGCTCTCGAGTGTCGTCTGGTTTTGGTTGTGATGTGATCTCATTTCAGTCATATAGTTGTCGTACGATTTGATGTCCGCTTCGTATGTCTGTAGGGTTTGCGGCAGATCTCGGATCTGTTGTATCTCTTCGTCCAATCGCTGCACTTCCCGTTCGAGACCTTCCGACTCATCGATCAGCTGTTCGTAGTCATCCTCAGTGCCATATGTCTTAACGACGAGATCCTGGAGATAACTGTCCACTTGTTCGTCATCCACGCCCTCGTCATTGACTCTCAAACAAAGTCTTATTAATTCTGATTTGATATCAATCTCTCCCTCGAAGTTGGCCATTTTTCACGCCTGCCCTAGGTATAATTCCCATATGATATCCGCGTCTGTATGTCTATTTTGTTTATAAGTTTTAAGTACAGTTTATTTTCGGGAAATTTACATTTATTAAAGATTTTTATAAGTGCGATTGCGAGAGGAATGCCAAGAATTTGCCAAAACTTAGAGCTCGTAATGGTTTGCATGTATGGGTTGAGCGCAAAGGCCTCTCATTAGATGCGGTTTTGACGAGCGTTTTGGTGGAAAGGGATGTCAAATGAGACTTACATTGAGAGAGTCGACCAACCATTCAAGCATTCCTAAGACACTTCCCAGTGCTCTGCCGCTCGTGAATGAAACCAAATCGGACTTCTTGACGGGAAATGGATACTCAAGGGATGCCATAATCTTGGGCACCTCGACGTCCATCGGAACCATTTTGGCTTTAATGCCATAACAGGCGAACAGGAACTCAAAGACACTGGAGATCTCTTTAACGGTGGGACGGGTGCCGAAGGTCTTGCTGATGGAGTGCGGGTACACTCCGAAACGTCCATCGGAACCATTTTGGCTTTAATGCCATAACAGGCGAACAGGAACTCAAAGACACTGGAGATCTCTTTAACGGTGGGACGGGTGCCGAAGGTCTTGCTGATGGAGTGCGGGTACACTCCGATGGGATTATTGGTCAAGAAGTCCAACACTTTGCCGGCGCACTGCCTCTGATAGGAGGACTCACTGAGCGGACGGCTGTCCTTCACGTGGCCACGACTGCCGCCAATACTGGACCTCCTGTTGGACGACTGGGCGGAGGAACAGCTCTGCGGCTGATATGACGCGCGATTGTGTTGTGGCGTCAGACCAAAGAGGGGCCCAATCTTTGCGGTGACACTCTTGCGGGCGCTCGAGAAGGGGTTGTTGGGCCGGAAGCCCCCAAACACCGACTGTCGGCCCCCATTGGGTGCGCTACTGAGTCGTGATGAGCCGCCACTGCCCGGGAAGTTGAAGAAATTGGTGCCGTTTTGGGGGCCTTTGCGCGAAGAGGCCGTCGACGGGACGGACGACTGGCTGGACGTGGACTGCGATTTGGGCCGACTCTGGGCGCCGGTGTTTTGCTGGCCGTACGCACTGGGAGGCCGTATACCCGACCCTCGACCACCGAAACCATAGTTGGACTGTCGGTTCATTACTGATGACAATCACGCTATCGTTGTCAACACAATTGAAAGCAATGTTTAAATGAATGAATGTTTTGACAAATAATTGGTGTAATAATGAGTGCAATGTTTGTATCAATGCTTACATAACAGCCAGTAATGAGTGAACGGAAAGTAAAACACAATTCAAACTAATTATAACTGCAATGAAAACCAATGGCAACACAAAAGCCGTTCAAAACTCACATTCAATTGAATTGCTGTGAAATGTGTTGCGATTTGGCGCCCAAACAGCCAATCAATGCACGCATCGCGCGCTCCCACTCACAGACAACGTGTCACTCAGCGAGAGTTGAAGCGAGAGTGACGTCATCGCAACGTAACGCTGTTTGTGAGTGAGTTGTGACGGAGTAAACGAAATAGATATAAATAGATTCAATACAAAAGTCCATAACTTATACCGGGGTTTTGTACCCTTTTATTATGCGTTTTACGTACGAACCTTATAGAATGTTAGTATTGAAAGGATTTAAATGTTCGATATATGGTTAACGTATATATGATAACTAATTGCGTAATGCATTGCGTAT
>CAJPVJ010000374.1:0-27016 GCA_905397405.1 Oppiella nova
AAATGTTGAAAATGATAAATATTTAAACACTTGATGTGCACTGAAAATAGTTGACAATTTTGGACAATTTGGTGACGTCTATGAAGTATGTGCTCATAGGAATGCGATTCCTGAATATTAACTACGAAAACGCCGACAATAAGGCAAAGAATATTCTCTTTTTATAATCCCTTTCCTTATCAATCATTTCATATTCAAAGGCTAGAATTTTTTCATAACAATTTTCGTGTCAATTATTCAGGAGTTCGGGCAACAAATACTGAATTGTAATCAATATTACGATGAGTTCCACACTTTGATACCAAATGTGGTGACAGCCCTCAAGAGCTTATGGATGGACAAAGGCATCCGCGAAGGGGTGGCCAGGGGTTTCGAGTACGAGCTCAACGACTCGGCCCTTTAGTAAGTTATTGTCTCATTTCTAACTAAATTTATCTCAATTTTTATTTATAAGAGAAATGTGAAATATGCTAAATAATAAAGCACATTTATATATTTATTAAATTATTAAAGTATTTCAAACATTTGAACTATATATAAGAAATATTTCTAAAATTTAATATTAAAATATATGTCTCTAAGAAATTACACTTTACGTCTTGATGTGAATAAATATTTGAATAAAATATATCATTTAGAGTACAAATTGACTTTTAATAGTATAAACGGCAATACTTTTGGCTTTTTATGTCAGATACTGTACTGTATGTTAGACTATTAGCTCACGAATGAAAACAGTTTTAAGACATATTTAGACTCGTATTTGGCATCAAATTTTATGAAAGCACTAAATTAAAGGGCAATTGAAATATTGTCGAATAAATGCATTCATGTAATGGACAAAGAGTTTCAAATTATAGCTTTTGAGATGATTTCAAATACAAATCGTAAACATTAAGACTCCAAACCTAAAGAGAATTGGCCATAAATATCACGAATTTGTATTTCCAAACAATACTGTACTGTATAACTAGTTATCTCATGAATACTTTTGAGATGATTTCAAATACAAATCGTAAACATTAAGACTCCAAACCTAAAGAGAATTGGCCATAAATATCACGAATTTGTATTTCCAAACAATACTGTACTGTATAACTAGTTATCTCATGAATTCAGTTTCGGATATAAAAGGAAAAATATTTTTTATTTAATACAACATTGTATAAAATATTTATTAGTGAACGCATTAACATAAAGCCAGTGTTTGTCTAATAACATAATCCTTTTAATGACAAACCTTTCTATGAAAAGCAAACAAATATAATCAATAATCTTCTTCTTCTTCAGCTTCTTCGAGAACATGTCTCGCATTACATCCGATAAATACGTGCCAAACACGACGGATGTGCTGCGATCGCGGGTCCGCACGAAAGGTGTGGTGGAGACTGAGTTCAAAGTGGACCAACTGGTGATCCGGATGTACGACGTGGGCGGACAGCGGTCTGAACGTCGCAAATGGGTTCAGTGTTTCGACGACGTGAAGGCACTCCTGTTTGTGGTGGCCATCAGTGAGTAGAGTTCAAAGTGGACCAACTGGTGATCCGGATGTACGACGTGGGCGGACAGCGGTCTGAACGTCGCAAATGGGTTCAGTGTTTCGACGACGTGAAGGCACTCCTGTTTGTGGTGGCCATCAGTGAGTACGACATGACTCTCATCGAAGACCCCAATAAGAATCGTTTGCGGGAATCGTTTCAATTGTTCTCCACTTTCTGTAATAGTGTTTACTTCAGATTCACAGCAACTGTGAGTATGGGTTGTGCTCTGGGATGGGATCTATTGGCTATATACACCTCATTAAAGGTTTATTTAATTTTTTGCTTTTCAGTTATTATTTCTCAATAAATTAGATCTCTTTCGTGAGAAGATCTTATTCACGGACCGACAGCTCCGGTATTTTGTAGCTGAATATATGGGTCCCGACCGGGACTGTGATGCGGCCGCTCTGTTCATTCAGCACAGGTTTGACATTATTTTGAAAATTTGTTTTTCACGAAACCGAAGGATAATCTAGGATTTGATTTTCAACTTTGTATAAATCTAGTGTCTAACTCTCGTTTTTGTAATCAAAATATTTGTTTATTTACAAAAAAGATTGTTTTTTGATAAATAAAATAAAATGAGTGACAATACATTGTGATCAGATATTAATTGTTCTTATATGACTTAAAATTACAGTACAGTATATGCCAAACAGAATATGAATATATAGTATATTTCGCGTCTTTTAATAAATCAAAACTTTATACTTTATATAAAAATACTTATTCAAGAATATTCTTGATATTAAATTCCGAAAAAAATCTATGGCTTACTGAATGTAAAAACTATTAATTTAAGTCATAGCCTATACTTAACATCATATTACAAGTGACATAAAATTAATTTCAAATTGAAATGATTTTTCTATATATTTGGTGCACAGATTCAACGCTATGTCTGCCACCCATAACCAGAATAAAAGGGTATTCTCTCACTTCATAACCGCCACCGACACCAGTAATGTGAAGGAAGTGTTTCAGTCAGTCATTCAGACCATTGTGAGGGAAAACTTGAGACAATCGACGCTTATTTAAATGAAAACAAATCCAGAATCAATAGCTCAATACATTTTTGTCACAGAATTGTATCATTCATTGAATTCAACCATCAAATCAAATATCATATCAATTTTCATATCCAGTGTTATTCTGTTTGTGAGAAACAAATCCAAAGTCTATATGATCTGAAACCACGAATGATCTGAAAGTAGAAATTTTAACACATATTAACAAGTAATCAAAATTACTTATCAAAGATATATTTCAAATATATAGATATTGTTTGCAATAATTTTTATACAATTTTTGAACATTTCAAATGTATAATTAATTTAAATATGTAGAGATAAAAATAAAATCTATTAAATTTAATACTTATGAATAAAACTAGAGTACAGCAAACTTTACACTTTGATATTGAGGGCAAACTTATTGATTAAGTCATACAATGAGTTGGCTATCGATATATTTTTTTTATCCATAAACTTATGATTCATTTTACATGCGATACTCGTTTACATAAGTGAATACTTTGGCAATAATTCAAACAAATAATTACTGTCATCTTGGTTAATTAAACAATCATCATAATCAGGGCTAAATTTTAAATTAAATTCTAAATTCACTTAAACATTAGTGTGGGATTACTACTGTATTGGATTTGGGATTTATTTTAAGCCCCCCCTTATTACTATTTTAGGATTCATTTTAACGGGCAGTTAATTCCAGGTCAAAGGTCATTCATTTTGCAACATACCTCCCGACAAACCTAATACTTTGACCATGTTCATTTTGCAAACCCGATTCTACCCCCCCACCCCAATGTTTTGCCGTAATTTATGGACGCTTACGCTTGCAATGAATGTTTGGGTTTTTATTTAGTGTTTACTTTTGCAGTCATTTGACAAAAAGTTTGAGTGAATTGTGAATCCGAGAGTGAAATCCAATGTTTAATATGAATAGCGATTGAAAGCATTCACTGATTAATAGCTATCTATACGTCGATTACATGCCATTCACTCATTCATTAGACATTCACATCAATCGCACAGTCATTGCAACCAATGATGAAATGCCAGTCTTTGTGCTAACCATTCATTCTTGTGGTCATTATCACTGATTAGTTCCAGTCATAAACGAGACAATTGTTGTGTCCAGTGATAGCCCACCGCCTCATACCTCCAGACAATTACCCTCTGATGGCAAACATGTCTTATTTCGACCGAATGGTGAACCTGTTCCGCAAGAATATCAACGATTACCCGCCCTTTCAAGTGGTGGAAGTGAAACACGAAGACTACGTCCACTATCAGGTGATCGCCAGAGAGGATCCCATATTCTGCTACTCCAACGCCACCACCGCTACCGACATCTCCTACGAGATTGTCGTCTTCAAAGATCTTCAGAGCAAAACTGCTTACAGGTATTCATCCCATCACTCACTCCGCAATCCATACATACAGACATCGCCTTATTGTCGGGGGATGTCTGTCACCATCTGTTCCCACACATGATGTGTCAACAACTCCTATGACATGTCAACAGTTTTTTGACAACATTTAGTAGTTTTGGTTATAATTCAGTTTAGTTTTGTCTGTCTGTCTGTCTGTCTGTCTGTCCACTCAATTCAGTGATGGTTACACTGTATTATCTTAAGACTTAAGGTGTGACCACATGTGAGATAACGAGTTTGAGATCTTATCTATAATATGGCATTAAGTATGTAATGCTTATTATGGTATGACTTATGAGTTAATCACAGAGGAATGCATTATAAGTGCTATTCGTGTGATAAGCGATTAGAAATAGTATTTGCATTTCGAGATACCAGTGCTCCAGATATGACGGTCCGGAAACTAGCGGTGCAAACATTATGTCATTTGTCTAACTGTTAAAGTCTAGGATTTTTTACAATTGACTTGTTTTTTGTCAAATATCCGCTTTTTATGTTGATTTTGTTGTCTATTAAACAAATGGGAAAATGAAAAAAATGAATTCAATTTTTTCCCTAATATTTATTACAATTTAAGCCATGAATCTGAATACATAACAAGTGTGTGAAAAATGTTTTTGACGTTTAAATGTTTGTTTGCTTTTCAATTGCATTTTTAAAAGCGATTTATACGTGAATTTTCAGGGCTTTAAAGTGAATAAATTTGTTGAGATTTATTTGTTTTTAAAACTATTTCACTTTATTTTGAGTTGAAATCCTTTTGTTTATAACTTTAGGATTGAATAACTTTTTGGCTATAGTTTTGTCGTTAGTTATAATATTGTTAAAATGACTCTCTTTTTGGGGTATTAACGGCACTTTTATCCCAAATATTGATTTGTTAGTTGACATTTGCTGTGCATTTGCTGTGCATTTTATTGATACTTATTTGTAGCGATTGGTTACAATTTATTTTATCGATAATAAGATTAACTATCACTTGACTAGTCCTTCACACGTTTCTTCAATAAGTCTTAGCAAAAACTACTTAAGATTTAAATGAGATTTTAATGTCTTTTCGTTTGTCACAAACTATAGTCTAATCCGATGTAAAGTGCGGACAGAAATCGACAAATTCTTCAAAAGTATTAGCGAAATATTGCCACAAATACTACTGATATGTCCGAACACTATAACCACGGAATTCCTGCAGGAGTTCTCCAACTATATCAGAGAACACCTGAACCAGAGTTTGGTCCACATTTCCGCCTACTTTGGGCTCAACGAGTACTTCCGGCAATTGTCTGCCGCCGACACCGAGATAATCAACTCCCAGTGTCCGGACACCGGCCTAACACCCCTTCACATCGCCGTTAGGACCGGCCGATTAGCTACCGTTCAAACCCTATTGACATTATCACCAAAATTAGATCTCGTGGACAATGAGAACAATAATGTGCTGCACTTCGCGGCCAACACTACGAAAGAGATAATCAACAAAATCTGTCAAAGCGTTCAAAACAACACAAATGCCATTAATTTGGAGGTTTTGGTGAATTCGCGCAATCGGGACAACTTCCCGCCCCTATACCTGGCCTGTCATAACGATAAGCCCGACTGTATCATAGAACTGCTGAAGAACGGGGCCAACCCTAACGGCGCGGCCATAGGCGACGGTTCGACACCCGGGCGCCAGGAGTTAGACAATAATAAATCGGTTTTTGATTCGCTCGAAACGAAAGACATGAAAAACGGCGGAACACCGTTGCACTGGACTAATACACCCCAATGTATGGAACTCCTGATAGAACAGGGCTGTCATGTGGACGCCCGTAACTTTCAGGGCGAGACAGTGCTGCACCTGATGGTGAACCGGAACAAACTTGCCTGTGTTATAACATTGCTCAGCTATGGGGCCGATGTGTGCGCTAAGGGTCCCAATGGTAACACACCGTTGCATTTGGCGGTGAAGGCCGGACAGGTGGCTCTCGTCCAGGCGATGATAGTGTTCGGCGCCGACATGAATGTGCAGAACTCGAGCGGCGAAACGCCCCGACATTTGGCGGCGTCCGCCAAACGGAGCTCCCAAATGGACCTAATATTATATGTGTTGCATTCGGTGGGCGCCAAACGGTGTACGACTAACCGCAGTAACTGTACGGACGGGTGTTCGCAGTCCAACGGCAGCCACTTTAACGGCATTCCCCCCGAGAACTCGCCGTTTAAACGAAGCGTCAAACTATACGACGAACTGATGGGCGAATCGGTGGTCAAAGAGGCCGTCAATAAGCGAAAGACTCAGGAAATGGAAGTGGACTTCGATACCGAACCCCCCAAACGGTGTCGTGTGTTGAGTCTGGACGGGGGCGGTGTTCGCGGACTCATTCTCATACAAATGCTGTGGGTTTTGGAGAAAATAACGAACAAAAAGTCGTCCGAATATTTTGACTGGATGTCCGGCACCAGCACTGGCGGTATATTAGCTCTATTGCTGGCCACCGGCAACTCAGGTACGGCATTACGAACTCTCATATGACTTCATTCACTGTTTAATTGTTATATTTTTATCGTAAAACAGCCGCTGATTGTCGTAAACTATACTTCAAACTGAAGGATAAAGTATTTGTTGGTCTAATCCGTCCGTACGAATCGGAACCGTTGGAGAAGTTCTTGCAAAACGCGTTGGGAGAGGACACCCGTATGGGTGACATCAAAGCGCCCCGTATTATGGTCACAGCCACAGTGGCCGACAGATTCCCACCCGATCTGCAACTGTTCCGTAACTACGACTCACCCAATGAAGTGTTGGGTTTCGTGAACCGAGTGGAACCGGTCGCTGATATGCCTAAACCACAGGAGCAGCTCATCTGGAAGACCGCCCGTTCGTCGGGTGCGGCGCCAACTTATTTCCGTCCGTGCGGTGCATTCCTCGACGGTAACCAATCCATAGTTACCATTAGATTGCATTTATTGATATAATTTTTGTCCCATTAGGAGGTCTTATATCTAATAATCCAACATTAGATACATTGTCTGAAATCCATGCACTCAATAAAGCCCTTAAAGTTGCCGTAAGAATTGTTTTGACAAACATTTGGTGTGCAATGAAAATAAATATGATTTTTATATTTTGGTTTTGGCTGTAGAATAGAGAGAATGAAGAATTGCATTTAGATTTAGTGGTGTCGTTGGGAACGGGAGCCATACCTATAAAGACGGTGCAGGTCATAGACATCGCGCGACCCGACTCTTTCATGGGTAGGCATTACGGTGTTGTCAACAGAGTTCACAATTTTGTTATACTCTTAGGTGTGACGAAGACATTGTTCTCGACCTCATCTCTAATCCAATTACTGATAGAACAGGTATTTCATTGATTTTAGAGTCGATTTTGTTGTCAATTGATTAGATTAATGACTATTTGTGTGGATTATAGGCGGCTCAGGCGGATGGACAGGTGGTTGAACGAGCGAAGGCCTGGTGCTCTCAAATCAATATTCCTTTTTTCCGGCTCAACCCTCCCCTCTCGGACGACATACCCCTCAATGAGACCGATAATCATAAGTTAGTGAATATGTTGTGGGAGACGACCGCTTATATGTATAGCCGTCAGAAAGAAGTACAAGAATTGATAGATTTGTTATAAATTAAATCAATTGTTTTTTGCACTCATTTTTGTCATTCAGATACTTATTATTCACTTTTCAATTCTCATTAAATAAGTTATTTTTTTGATGATATCCTCAGATATATGAATCAATACTTCTGTTTTTGATCCGATTATCTAAGCTTTCAATTTGTTGCCAAATATCCGGACTATTAGTCTAATTATGTTTGACTTATGCCGCTCTCTCTCTCTCTCTCTCTCTCTCTCTCTCTCTCTCTGTTTTATAAAAAATATAATTAATATAATTCTAAACTCTATTTTCGATTCTATTTAATCAATAATTATTAAAGTATTTACAATTAAATCAAGTTCTTAACGCAAACATTAAGAGTTAAATTAAATTAAATTAATTTTGTATTGAATACCACACAAAAACCGTAAACCATTCATAACTCGATACTCTTATGTTGTGATTATTCTTGAATTTACATTCAATTTCTTATTATTATATAATAATAATACAGAATTAAACTCTAGTTTCATTTCAACGATTATAACAGAATTAAGTTATATATTGAATATATTAGCGTAAATTTATTAAATAACATTTGTTTTTTAATGAAAAGTTTTTTGTACCGGTAATATTTTATAAATTTAACTTATTTTTTAAGCAGTTATTATATATTTGTAACCCTTATTGTAGTTTATTTGTTGCTCTCATTATAATAACTCCATAATTATATTGGATTTTTGTAAAGTATATAAATATAAAGTGTTTGTAAAGAATTGTTAACCCGTTTTGTTAAACACACGAAAGAATTTGTTATTAAATATACTGTGAATGTGATTTCCAAATGAGATATTAATATATTTGTATTCCTTATATAACTGTAATATCAATTGTTATAACAAATATACTTCTAGTCATCAAATTGTATGACATATACCGTACCATTGAATGCAATGCCTAACGAATTGCATAATATTCTGCACAGAATATTCTGTGAATGTATTTATACTGTCAAACTGTTTTCCACACCAGAATTGATTGATTGTATTCAATGTTATTAATAAAATGCAATAATTTTTAAAATTTGTTTAAAATTAATTATGAAATTAAATACTTTTTATAATACATTAATCGTAAAACGGGTTAAAACTAACCATTTGTGGCATAATTGTAACCATTTGTGGCATAATTGTCGATGTATTGCATCACATCATATGTAAAGCATGTCTCGGATTAGCACTTCATTAGAGTTTTAGCCGTAATTTGTGTCCAAAAGTGAGCTTTAATTTTGAAATGTTTTGTAAACACAAAACAAAACATTATTTTAATTGTCTTTAAATTGTCATAATTTTGGTGATAATCCAGTGGTAAGTGGTGTACACACGAGAACAGGAAGAATATGGGCCGACGATCGATAAATACCACCAAAAGTGGTAAATACATGAATCCGACGGATCAGCACAGGAAAGAGGCCCGAAAGCGGGAACTCCGGAAGGTTTGTGACCACCGATGATGACCATCACTCACACCATCCTTACCACTGATTGTCTTGCATTGAATTCTGCAGAACAAGAAGCAGCGACTGATCGTCCGGACGGCGGTTCTTAAGGGCAAAGATCCGTATCAGATAATCGCAGACATGGAACGACTGGATCAGATGGAGTACAACGTATCCACTCCTCCGCCGCTCAACGAGAAGGTCCTCAAAGACAAGAGACGGAAGATGAAGGAGACGTGGGATCGGCTCTTAAGGCTATACGTATGTGCCGTAAGCTACCGGCGCTCACATCCATAACTGTTTGCTGTATGTGTTGACAGAACAAAGAGGATCACCAGAGGTTTCTGGAGCTGAAGCGCATGGAAGTGGAGTACGAGTCCAAACGCAACCAAATGATCAAATTCTTTGAATCAGTCAAATCGGCTCAAGAGGTGACCATCGATGACATACCGTTGCCATCGGCAGCGCCAACGGATCCTAATATGCCGACCGCCGGCTCATCGATGCCATCCTTTCTCAGCGATCACTCCATTCCTCAGTCAATACTAAAGCGACAAACCGTGTCCTCCAAGACAATAGGCCCGCATAGAGCACCCCCTGGAGTACCTCCCGGTCCACCGCCTGTGTTGAGTGACTTAGAAGACGATTTGGACGACGAAGAGGACAGCGAAGGCGATGAGAAAGATAAGAGCAAACGGATCCGTTTCAGTGAAGACTTACAAACGGGTGAAAAGGACGCCGACGTCAATGAGTTTCTCAAAGAGTTGGAACAAATGGAGAAAACAGTTCCCAACAGTGATCATAATGTGTCGCAAACTATACAATCCATACAATCATTACCGGCTGCCATCGCATCCCAGCCCACGCCCACCGCCGCTGCCTCAGCGCCACCCTCTCTGAACGCAGTGCCACCGCCGCCATCGTTGCAGACAAACCTGAGGCCATCTGGTCCGCCGCCACCGATGATGATGTTTAGGCCACCGGTGCCGCCATCGGGTTTACGACCCGGATCTCAGCCTCAGAATATTCCCGGACTAATGGTAGGCCGACCGCCAATATCGGGACCCCCGCCTATGTCTGGTCCACCGCCACCCATGGGTCCAATGAGGCCGGGAGTGCCACCGCACCACCGTATGATCAACGCTCGACCAATGATGCAACCAATGAGACCAATGGGTCCGGGATTCCCGTCCACAGCCGGCCCTCCAATGGGCGGCAAACGGGACGATAAGAAGACACACGTGGTGTCGGACAGGGCCACCATCGAGGCTAAGCCGCAGCTCAGGAATCTGAGCGCCGACGCCACCCGTTTCACACCCGTAGCCCTTCGGGTGAAACGCGATGATAAGGGCGTCAAGAGATCGGTTCATAAATCAGGTATTTGTCGGCGTTTTGTGCATTGAATGGTATTTTTGAGACTTTCTTTTCATTTGGTTTTGCGATAGGTTTTGATGACATGAAGAGGTACTCGAGTGTCGGCGACAGCGCCGGCGGTCTGAACGCACCGACAAAAGGCGACGCTTACGACCAGTTCATGAAAGAGATGGAGAATCTGTTGTAAAATAATGTGACATTCAATTAGTATTTATTAAATAAATTCAAACAAAAGTTTTCTACAAAATGTAACAAAACTTTTTGTCACACAAATCATTTGCGTTGACATTATATGGCAATAGAGGGCACTCCACACACCATATGTTTACGCCATACAGACTCGTGTTTCGGCTTTTCCTATGCTTTGCAATGCTTTGCATTTTTCAATGCATTGTATTGACAGAAATGTTGACTTACTATTACGACACGCTGTATCTCATATAGGTTGACGCCAATGGCGTTTAGTACAGAATGTGTTGTATAGTATTGTATATAGTTTTGTGGGAAAAGCCATTTTGTGGTTCAAAAAGCATTCATTTATTTTGTAAACGATTTTTACTGTAAATTCAATTTTAATTGTGTTTTTATGACAAAAATATTTTTTATTAACTCAACTCTTCCGACACAAATTGGCGCACCTATTCGTCACATAGGGATCAATTGGGAGACAATTGGCGTCACTTTTATTGAATGGTAAACGCGTTACACATATAAGACGTGAGACATAAGGCTTACCACAAGACATGTCTGTTTCGCATAGACTCCAGAGACAAACGCCGATGAATTGGTGAAACACTTACCACCGATTCAATTGTCGCTATGAATGAGCACTTCTTGTAGTTAGTTATCCACTCATTCGTCAAACGCTTGCATCGGTTGGCGGTTAAGAGCGGTCCCGAAGAAT
Organism: Oppiella nova; assembly: GCA_905397405.1. NCBI lineage: Eukaryota > Metazoa > Arthropoda > Arachnida > Sarcoptiformes > Oppiidae > Oppiella > Oppiella nova. Next base: position 11,369 of record CAJPVJ010000374.1, read on the forward strand.
GGGTTCAGTTCTCGATGAGAACTCCTATTCAATCAATAATCAGGTATTTGTTGATAATATATATAGAATTGTCACTCATTTGGTCCGATGATCGCATGAGTAGATAACGAGCGGATCCCGGTCTTCGCTACTCATATCGCACGTGGAGTTCGAGGCCAACGATGACGACGACGACACGATGTCTGCGAAGACATTGCAAACCAAATACAATGTCCTGACAAACGACGGCAAAGTGTTTAACAACAATGTCTTAAGCAATGATGGCATCAAATTGAACGGACAAATGAAAATGAGTCCAAACGTGAATAGTCTAATGAATGGTAACTCAAATGATAATACGAGTGACGGATTAGTGGCGCCAAAACACGTGCTGTTTCTGCGCGAGAGAGTCCTCTTGGACTGGAAACAGGTATTCATTGATTATCTCATGAATTGTTGATTGAATTGAAGACTCATTTGTTTGTTCGCCTCAAAGCCCCAGAAGATTGGCGCCGGTCTTCACAATCTGGGAAATACATGTTTCCTCAATAGTGTACTCCAATGCCTGTCCTACTGCCCCCCTTTAGTCAACTATTTATTGCATACCAATGACCACAACACTGCTCGATGTAAGACAATCAGACGGTGGTGTGCTTTGCGATCACTAATGCTTATCACTGATTAGGTGCACAAATGAATCAAATGTTTTGTATGGTCTGCGAAATGGCGCGACTCATACGACAGACCCGTAATAGTGGACAACCCGTGAAACCTATTGAGATCTGCCGACGCCTTAAAGCCATCGCCAAACACTTCCAGTTGGGCCGTCAAGAAGATGCTCACGAGTTCTTGCGTTATGTGGTCGACAACATGTGGAAGTCGTGCCTCAACTCCAACGACTCGGTGCCCAACGCATCCAAACTGGACCCTAAGAGCAAAGAGACGACTGCCATCAACCAGATCTTCGGCGGTTACCACAGGAGTCAAGTGACCTGTTTTGCCTGTAAAGCCAAGAGTAATACATACGACTATTTCATGGATTTTATGCTCGATATTAAGGTATGAGTGCTTAACACCACCTTTTGTACTGTATATTATGATTGATGACTAATTGATCCATCGGTTCCTCTGTCACCTCCAGAATGCCAATAGTCTGGAGAAGGCATTGGAGAAGTTCGTGACGCCTGAGATCCTGCAGAACGAGAACAGCTATAAGTGCACGCGTTGTAAGAGGAAGACAGTGGCGCGCAAGCAGTTCACCATCTATTCGGCCCCAAATGTGGCCACATTTCAGTTGAAGCGTTTCGATTATCACCGAATATTTGGCGGCAAAATCACGAAACCCGTCACATATCCGGAGCGACTCAATCTCAGGCCATACATGTCCGACAATAAGGTAATGGTGTTTCGAGAATAGCTACCGTCACATACCGTTACCTGACCTATAAGTAGTCACGAATGTAATGCTAATGGTGTTGTGTTTGATGATAGGGTGCGCCCATTATCTATAAACTGAACTCAGTTTTGGTGCATTTGGGCGGTTCGTGTAACTCAGGGCACTATTTCTGTTACGTCCGTAACTCCAACAACTCGTGGTATCTGATGGACGACTCCCGCACTGTTCAAGTGAATCAAAACCAGGCGCTCAGCCAACAGGCATACGTACTGTTCTACGTGCGAGTGGACACCGACTTTCATAAGCCGGCGCCCGTTATCGTACGTATTGATTGTCATTAGGTTTTAGTCGTTATATTCATAATTGTTTTGTTGTCTTAGAATGGACTCAAACTAAAGTCCAGTCCCGGACTGAGTCCGGAGTTGTTTCGTAACCAGAATCACGTGAATAATGTGCGAAACGATAGCCTGAACTCGAGTTTTGTTCAGAGGAAACCCCTAACCATAACGGGCTTACAGTCGGGTGTCATGAAAGTGATGCCAAATAATAACAATAATAATCATCTGAATCACAAACAAAACACGAACTCTAAGTCAGTGAACGACTCGATTAAACAGTTAGTGCCTTACGATGACTACGACTCATCCGATGAGGACAACGGCGCCAAACAGACCGCCCCCACAACGCCCGCCACCGTTCACATGAATGGCAGTCTCAAGAACAGCTCAAACTGTGATAAAAGAATTAGTGGTAATCATAACGAGAATATAAATAATAACAGTAATAATAACCGGTTATCTGCGGGCGAACACAAGTCACACGAATTGGCGGTAAAGAGTCCGCAAAAGTCGACAAAATTAGATAATATATCGATTAAACTGAAGACTAATACAAACCAAATCATTCCAAACCCGAAACATAAAAGCATTACTAATAGTATACCAAACCATACCTCAGAATGTGCTTCAAATTGTGTGCCTTTGGCTCCGATCACAATCGCGAAGGTGAAGGCGACCACCAGTTCCTGGCACGTCGTCGAGAGCTGTGGACACCGGTCGCCATCCATCACATCCAACTCGAGCACAAATAGTGTCAACTCGACCACTGAGTGGACGGTCTCTGATTGTAGCAAAGAGTTTAACGGCACTCCCACTCCACGCGCCAAACATAAGCATAGAAACAAACAGCAACTAAACGGCTGTCCGGCGAGCGGTCTAACCAACGGAAATGTGACACCAGTGTTGAGTACAAAACAGAAATTACCTCAAAGCGAGCCGCAAAGTAATGGACCAAACATAAGCATAGAAACAAACAGCAACTAAACGGCTGTCCGGCGAGCGGTCTAACCAACGGAAATGTGACACCAGTGTTGAGTACAAAACAGAAATTACCTCAAAGCGAGCCGCAAAGTAATGGCAAGACTCAGAGCCCGTCCAACGCCGGCATCTCCGATGCTGTCAACCATTCGAGCGATAATTTTGTTGATAAGAATTACTCAAACAAAGCCTCGGATTCGGAGAGATTGTCGCCGAAGAAGAATGATTTAAAGCCAGAAAACCGATCGTTAGTTCATTCCAGTGTAGAGTCAAACGATTGGACCGATAGTAGTCATCAAAGAGATGGTAATTTGGACAGACGTTTGAATGGTGGCTCTCATAGGAGTCCTAATGACAGCGGAAGAGATTGTAAGCCAAGAGATAAGAAGCAGGAGAGGAGTCACTCGAAGAGTGCCAACAATAGCTCGGACGACGAGTCCGATGCTCACGATAAGAGCGGTAGTCATAAGCATGAGAAGCGGAAGCGACGTAAACACAGATCCCATTCAAGCGATTCGGACGAAATGGAAGAGAAGATTATATTAACGATAAAACACAAGAAGAAGAAGAAAAAGAAAATGAAGAAAAAGAAACACAAGAAGAGAGATATGTCCGGAAGCGACGAATCGGGTGATGACTCCGGCGATGATAATGGGTTGCAATGGGTTGAGAGGACTAAGGAGACGGTCGAAAAGGAACGGGATGTCACTTACACTAAGCCTTCAGGTACTGTATTGGATGTAAAACATTGATTTTGACGTTAACTTATATGAATTGTATTGAAACCCCATTTAACAGATCATTACGAGAAAAGATGGGACGAAAACGTTCGCGATTTGTCTAATTTGACTAAAAAGAGACCTTTCGATGAAGGCTTAGAGCAAAATAAATCGGACACAACACCAGCGAAGCCATTGTTGGTGACCAATGAGGCCGTTGTCAACGGACTCTTGAAAGCCAGTCATCGAGCGTTTGGAGACAAAGGTTTGATTGGAATTTAAAACATTGAAAACTATTGATTGAATTGTGAATATGAATGTTGAATACTATAGTGAACTCCTGGAACGGCGGACCCTCTCATTTGGACACTTCTCTCCAGGAGGAGAGCCAGAGATCTGTTAAGGATTATAGCGACGATTACGACGAAGAGTTCGATAGGGGAAAGGTATGCTTGTATTGAATGATCTTTTAATTATCGTTTTAAACGTGTTTTTGTTTTTATGGTGCGTTTAGACGAAGAAAGTGAAGACTAAACACAGCGACAAATCATATCATGAAATGAACGGCAATGCGTTTAATCCGTTTCAAAAGGTGGCGAACGATAAGCAATGTTTTAACGGCACTTTCAACGCAAACCGAAATAAATCTGATTTCGGACGACATCAGGATAACGGCAAGCATTGGGATAAACCGTGGAATAAGTCACACCATAAGCCACAACAGCAACGATACGATCACCACAACCACAAAGAGCGCAGATATTAGCGGCAAATGTGGTTTATATGTCGAGTGAAACAGAGTTTTTAATTTAATTGGAGTAATATTTGGCATATTTTTTGAATCATTGAATATAAATATACAGATATATTGCAGACAAATCGGTGGCAAACAATTATTTATAAATAAAACATAAAACAATGACTTCTCGTGGAGTAAATTCATAAAAAAATGGAAAAACAATTTTTGTAAATATTTTTTGTGAACTCATTAACTATTCCGATATAATTAAGCCCTTAATAATAATAATTAATAATTATTGACTCAATTAGTATTGAATTGAATATTTGTTTTTAAAAAATACGTGTAAATATTGGTAACGCTTTTTACTGTTAATTAAAATGAGAAACAAAATGATTGCAAATTGTCTGAACTAAATATTTAATGTTTATGTAAAATATCATTAACTTGTTTTTCAATATAATTTCTTTATTAGCAATTTTAATGAATTTATTTTCTCGTTTTTCTCAGCGATTCCGTAGAGATAAAGTCATTTACTGTACGAAACGCAGTCACTCTGTGTCTATATGACTTCAAAAAGTCAGCAAATCGTTGTGAAACTCGGTTTTTTAGCTAAAGATATAAAGGCTGAGTTTACTTACTTACTTGACTTTTTATTTCCCTTTTTGTGTGCTGACGAGCGAAAGGATAGACTGAATTACACGAAATTTCTAGTCATTTGTTTTGTTGGACTCATTCCAAGTGCTTGTGTTTATTTGATTGCTAATTTCATATTTATTTATATGTATTCATTTGCATAAACATATTCTGGTTATTCTTTCACATGTTATTATCGCACAAAAAGCACTGACAATCAGCCTGTTTATGATTTGTGTGTCGAAAATATATCGCAAATTATTTTTTACTCAAAAATTTTGAAAAATGCATTTCGAAGAGGATTCAGGTTTGTCACAGCGAGGCCTCAGATCAGATGCCTTTTCCTCAAAGTGAGCTTTCGTTCTGTAAGCGCTATAGTAGCTTTTCGTCTGGGTTCTATAAGTCCTCCGCCCGCGGGTAGACACCGTGGCTTTGTCAGAACAGGATCTCAAATATGATGTCATTCTCATCATTACTCCCAAAGGTTATCATATAATCGATTCTTTGGTTCAAATTCTGGCCGAAAAACTGCCGGCACTTAAAGTAGAAGTCAAACCCCATTCCCATTATAAAGAGCAGGCATTCTATATCACAGCCACCGATGAGTGCCTAATAGCCGGCGCCAAACAGTTGGGCTACGAGTTAAGACACCAAACAGCGGACCGTCCGTTGACTACACTCGAGAGACAGACACTGATTATGCATTTTCTCAATACTTTGCGATACAATGCAAGCGATTCCGAGCCATTGATTATTCTTAACGAATGGAAACAAATGAAATTCAAAGATAACGATCCGATTATTGCCAAACTTATCGCACGAAATCTCGTCAAACAGATCCTTCCCCTCCATAATGAACACGATTTATGCGAACTTCGGGTCCATTGGGTGTCGGCTTTCTTCTCGGTCCAGCCGTTGGAAACTATTTGCCGATACTTTGGCCACAAAATAGCCATTTATTTCGCATTCTTAGGCTTCTATACGTTTGCGTTGATATTCCCATCGATTTTGGGAATATTCATCACATTCTACGCCAATAATAACAGTCCCTTCCGCGAGATCTACGCCCTAGCTTTCACTGTACTCAACATCATTTGGTCGACAATATTCCTCCAGAAGTGGCGCCACACCAACGATCAACTGATCCGGAAGTGGAACCCAACTATCAATAAGTTCGAGACAAGTGAACCAGTTGTGAGACCTCTGTATCGCGAAAAGACTGTCTTTAAGTCATTGAATGTGGAAATTGAGAGAAAGTTATTCAAGTATTTGGTTACATATCCTGTCATCGGATTCTGCCTTATATTCATATTCGGCGTAACTATTGCTGTGTTTAAGTTTCAGGTAAACTTTGATTGTACAGAATATTCTTATACAGAATATTCTTTAGGGAATTTCTGTCATATTCTAAGTTAATGGCAAATTGCATTCAGACCTATTGGGATGCCGTCCTTATCGGGCTTTCTCCAAAAGGACAAACCTGATTTATATATGGCTTTTATTAGGACCGGTAAAACTAGAGTCATAAGCTACTGTAGATAATAACAAATCGGCAAACCGAGTTGTTATTTCCATACTTAGTTACATTTGGTCGTCAATGTAATTGATTGTGAATTAATTACTGATATCTATTTGTGTAGAGAATTACGAGTTGGAGACCACTCATGAAAATAATCTCATTTTAAAACTCATTTTAGTATGAATTCAATGATAATCTATATATAAATAGTTATTTAATTCTGTATCCAATTCTTAGGTCCAATTCATGAACTCTTTTCTGTCGCTGTTTTACATCGCTTTCTATATCGGAGATATGGATAAACTTCGAGAGGTATTCCTATCCCACATCCCGTACCTATCAGTTCTAATGATTAACACATACTGTAATATGACATACAGGACATACAGGTGGTTAACTACTGTCGTTAACCGGTGAGATAACTAGTGTGCAGTTCACTAGCCATTGTAGTTCCTCAGTTACCACGGTAAGGACACCCTCAGTATGTTTAATAGGTCAAAACTGCACAAAATCCGTGTCAATGAGATCTCATCTGCGGAACTGGAGGCCAATATGCGACGATATGACAGCACTTTCGATGACTTCCTCGAACTCATCATACAGTTTGGTTACGTAATGCTCTTCTCGTCTACCTTTCCATTGGCGGCCGTCTGTGCGCTCATTAACAACATAATAGAGATCCGTTCCGACGCTTTCAAGTTGTGTGTCGTATATCAGCGCCCATTCGCCGGACAGCGGGTCCAAGATATCGGCCAATGGGAGGACGTGTTGAACGCCTTGGCCTACATCGCCATTATAGTCAACTGCGCCCTAATCGCCATTTGGTTTGAGAATAGTGTTTAGCAGCCGTGGCTGCTACTGCATGTCGAGCATGAGTAGTCACAACAGTAGCTCCATACTCAAGGAGAATACACGGCCACGAAATGAAATACATACCGGACCCTAAAGTTGTCAAACCTTTTTATTATCTTTGAATAATCTCTGATTCTTATCCCATTCCCGTCAAAGCATTTACTACTGGCGCTCAAATGGTTGAGTCCTTTCTTATTCTGATCCGTTTCGTCGCATTCATCGGCGGTTTGTTTTTGCGATCTCTTTAACTGTCTTTCAATAACTGATATATTATGTGAAAACTAGTCATTAATTGATTACTATATATACCATAAGTAAACTTATTTACAAGTTTTGCTCAATTTTTATGCCGATTATGATTAAGTAAAGCATGAAAAGAATTATTTTATATGTTTTAATATGGATTTCAATATAAATATTCTTGTTTTTGTTGACCATTTAATGGGTTTGTTATAATTTTTTTAAAAAAATAATTAAGTTCTTGAACAACGAATTGAATGATAAGATAATTACTGAATAATGTTTTAAAACTATGATATAAAACGATAAAATGTATTATGAATTAAATATAAAATATTAAAATATAATATAAATACTGGATACTCCAAAACCAAATATAATAAAATAAAGTATGAAACTGAATAATATTCTGCTCTAGTAAAGTTTATTGCCTAACTTATAGCATATTTATTGCATAATTTTAATAAATATTATTAGATAAGATTAATTTATGTCATTATTTACTTGGTAAAAATTATGAAAATACTGTAATTCAATCAATGTCTGTCTTAATTTGTTATCATTTTAACTAACTAATGATGTAAATTTTGTATTTTTGATGTTTAAGTGTCAATATTCTGTGCCTTCAATTGACAGCAACGTTGAGTGAAATAAAAGGGACACAAATGGCATCCCAAACGCTATTTCCGTAACGTTATGTACGAATGGTTTGTAAATTTAATACACAAAACACAATACGAATCATACGATCATTACTGGCATTACGTATGCATTGAATGTGTTATGGATTTGAATCTGTTTTCAAACACTAATTAAACACTCGTTTCGTTGCAAACCACTGATTGTGTGATCACTTCGTGGACACTATGAGACATATTATCTCAAGAGTGCCACCGATTATGGCATAACACACGCACCACGAGTCACACTTGTATCACTCGTGTCCACTGTATTTGACGCCATATTATTGTCTCAACCGATTGGCCATCGATTCAAGTGATCACTCGTTGATCACTACAGAGGAGGAAGTAATCTCACGTTTTGGTGGACATTGTCTTCGCTCTGAGTCTCACAGGCGATGGACACCGAAATGGACTGCGATTCCGGGGGCGACTCGACGGCCACCACAGCCTCTCATCCCATGAATCTGAGGAACGCCTCGCGAGTGAGCACTGGTCTGCACTTCATGTCGGGTGACATGTCTTCAGGACAGCCCTATTCCACACAATCCCTGTCCCGTCGATTGGCGCCCAACTCGATCGGTCTGCAGATGACGCCCACGAAGACACTGCTTATGAATCAGCGCCGAAGCAGTTCCGGTATATTCATCACAAGTATGTTTGGCTCGCGGTTCAGACACCTCCAGAAACTGCATTCGGAGGCCTTCCTCGGCCTCAACTCCATCTGTATGCCGGGTCTGCCGTTGGGAGCGGTGTTCAGGTCGTCACTGCCGGCCACACCGGTCGCCACACCCGTCCACAGGGAGGCGTTCCAACAGTTCACAGAACAGGCCCTTCGGGACAGACTCTGTCGGACGCCATCCCCGCGAAAGACTCACTCGTTTCTGGCGCCCAGCGATCACCGCATGAGACGCGAGTCCGGCGGCAGTAATATATCGGCCGACGAGTCGGGTATGTGTGACGTCCAGCCGATGGACATCGCGTCGCCCATCGATGAGCCGGTGCTCGAAGACCCCAAAGGAGAGGAGGGAGGGAACGGCGCCACCGGTTTCGACGGACAGCACTACTTCGGACGCACCGGTCGACTCCATAGGCGGCCCTCCGATGAGGATCTCACGGACAGGGAGGACACGTCTGGTGGGACGGAAAGGCGGCTTTTTGTAGGAAATATCAGTTATAGAGTATGTGATCATTGATTGGTTGCTCCGACCTTTGAAAGGACAGCCCTTTAGAGGGACAGGAATCTCGTGTTTTTGTATTTGTAAATACAGTGATTATCTAATCTAATGAATGATTCAATTTGTCAATCATTACCTCAAATGTTATGATAATTTCGATCACTTTTTCTTTCACTTATATCTGTCTCTCATTAATCTCTAGTCAAAAGACATTTGATTTGTTTTAAAAATTTGTTTTAAAACTATATGTTTTAATTGATTTGATTTATTGATTAAATTTACCAAAAATTTGTAATTTACTTCCGGTTTCGAAATTCATTTTATTTGAAAACAAATAATTTTGTTTGCATTCATAGGTTACGGACACAGAGTTATCGAAATTTTTCCAAAAATTTGGTAAAGTTTACAATTGTTGTATAGTTCAGGACCACATTCAGAAATTACCCAAAGGGCACGTAATCTAAACATACGTTTGTCGACTATATTTACCGAAAAAGCTATTGTCATCTCACGTTACTGTAGATATGGATTCATAACATTCAAAAGGGTTAGCGATTTGCAAAAGTGTCTGAACGCAGACCCCAATGAACTCGTGTTAGACTACAGGTAATCAACCCATTGATCCAATGACTAAACATGTCTTAACACTAACTATGATTACGATTATCGGCTCAATTGTCATTAAAGACAACTTCGGGTGTTTTTAGCCAAACCTAAAGTGTTTAGACAAATGAAATCCGAAGTACAAGAGTTGTGTCGCGAAAGAGATCTCAGCCTTGAGTACAGGAGTCGGTGCACAGAATCCACAGAATCGATGGACAATCAAATGTCGGCTTTAGTTTTGTTGCGTAAGAGTGCCGATGAAAGTGTCACTACTTTTGATCACTTGGACGACGACTCCATTCTCAACGTATTCGCACATTTGGATACTCTTATAGAGCGCACTGTCGTTGAGTCCGGTAGTTATCTGTCATATTGGCATCAAATGGCAACAAATTTTGTCTTTTATTCATTGCTTCAATTCCTTAGTCTGTAAGCGATGGCAATCTCTAATGCATGGATTCTGGGCCTCAAGAACTCATATTTCATTTACGCAAACATTTTTTCACTTTGAATCTCCGGGTATTTGCAATGAATATGAATTTTGTATTTAAAAATTTTGTTAACATCTGACAAATGTTGTCATCACCCGAATAGCATTGACATCAAACATATTGTTCTCAATACTTAAGAAGTGTCCGAATCTCAAGTCAATTGATTTGAAATGTGTTACAAATTTTCTCGATTTCAAAGCGTTGGAAATTATTGGTATTTATTTTGTTTATTTGTTTGCTATTCATTCAACAGAATATTATTTATATTTTAAAAAGCTTTACAAAAAGCTCTTAATTTCTGTGAAATATTGAATTCATTTGATATTTCGCTTACAATTTATTATTCTTGTCATTCAATAATGAATATAACTATTTATGTGTCACTGATTTATACCTTATCAATGATTTACTGATCTATTAATTATTCTGTCATTTGATTGCATTATATTTGAACGCCTTTTTAACAGCTGTTTCGTGTCCTCTATTGGAGCGATTGGTCTATGACTCCGGACCCACAACTGACTACACCATCAAAATTCTGGGTCAAAAGTGTCCAAATCTTAAAGTAATGACCATTTTATGCTTTATTTTATTTATATTTTTAAATCACTTATGGACTCTTAACTGGAATTCAGATTTTATGTCTCAATTGTTGCACGAATTTCGGTGAAGAGGGCTTCTGGTGGCTGTTAAAGAGTGCCAAACAGTTGCAGCACTTGGAGGTCACCAATAATCACAAAATCAATGGCAACTGCTTTAGACTCTTAGCGCCAACTCTTCAGAAGCTGGACATAACCGACTGTCCGAAGGTATTAGTGTTTAATAAACTTTATTTTTTTCTATCAGTTTCTGAATAATATTTTCTCAGATCAAAGAGAAAGGGATTAAAGAATTGATTGGCGGACAGAGAACTGCTTTGGAAAGTCTTAATATAACACCATTAAGTGGCAAAGTAATGGAAATGATTTGTTTGAATCTGAAAAACTTGAAAGTTCTTCGTATGTCTCAATCGCAAGCATCTGACGGTTTGTTTGCTTTTTTATGAAAAGCTTTTTTCAGACATTCAATATTATTCTATACAATACTCGACTGCATGTCATTCAACAGATGTTTAAAAAAGTTTTTTTTTAATTTTTATTTCAGAGTCTATTTATGGCTTTTCGTCAATCAGTTCGTTAGAAAATCTTGAAATTCTTGATAATTCATCTCATTTTAGTGATATTAGTGACGAATCGCTTTTATTAATAATCTCCAAGTGTTTGAAACTCAAAGAACTACTTCTTGTGCTTAATTCACGAGTAACTGATCAGTCAATCAGTCAAATACCTAAACATTTACCCCATTTGCAGAGATTACATATTTCTGATACAAAAGTAAGTATTTTAAGATTTGACTGCAAAGCAAATAACACTCAAAACATCATTTGAATTAATACTTAGATTACTGACGAATCTCTCAAAAAGTTGTCGCATTTGCAATCATTAGTCTATTTAGACTTAAGTGGGTCGCACTTTGTGACGGACACGGGTCTGGAGTTTATGGTCGAGAACTGCCATTCCCTTGAATCGTTGCAATTGCTTCGATGCGAACACATATCTATAGAATTCCTCTTTAAGACACAGGTTAAGTAGGTTTGGTCTCTACTGAGCTGAAATTTAGCACTAGAGTTTTAGTTAAAGTTATTTAAAGTTCAATTGCGGTTTGCGCTATGAGAACTGCTGTAGCTGATGATGATGTGGGACAGGGATGAGTTTTATGATGATTACGATAACTATTCTGATGATAACAGAGATAATGTGGCCGATAGTGACCCATAAATTCACTTGAAGCTAAATAGGATAGTGAGTAAACTACAGTATTTGTGATCATATAAACGAGTATAAGTACACTATTTGACAGCTTAAGAAATTTCTAATTATGTAAAATATTAGTTTTTCTATAAAATAAAATATTTGATATGTTTGTTATAATTTATAAATCAAATAAAATTTAATATTAAAGCCAAACTATTGGATTTGCAATAAACATTTGAACACTTACTTTTCGTTAGAACACTTACATTGTTGACTTACGCCCCAAGCAATACGATTCCTTGTTTTCAAAAGGCTTTCTAGAAATTATTATATTATTGACAAAAGTAACATCAATTCATAACTTCTTTTTTATTAAGAATTTTTTGTACAAAAAATTTGTTTAAAATATTAATTCATTTATAAATATATTGAGTTAAGGAAACACTTTGTGCTGGCATTTAATGATATAAATAAATATACCGCTTCAAACTCAATAAATATATTTTAGAACATTACTTTTTATAATACTGTTATTTTTTGTATAACTCAAGACCAAACGTTATTTTAGAGTGACTTGTCAGTTAAGTATATATGTAAACAGATATTGATTTCTATTCAATTATAAAATATATGTAATATATAAAAGTTATAAAACAATAGATAATTGGATAACAGAATCAAAAGGGTTTGTGATTTAATCCAATGCCTGGCCTTCAAGTTAATACTATAGACGGATGAAGTGACGTCTATTTTACCGCCCGGTGCTATACTAACCCTGCAGTGCAGCGAACGGAACCAAAACGGGCCGATACTATGCGGATATCCATCACTCGATTGCATCTTTCGGTTATCAAATTTCCAGAATTGCTTTCCTTTGAAAAAGTATGTATGACCTGAAGGGGACAGCAGTCAAGACAATGGCATTAATGGCAGCAAATAATAAGCTTATGTCCAGTAGTCATACCATCGGACGCCCACTGAAAGGCGGCGTCGATGGGAACGGGAATGCCCTTCCAAACGGCCATATCTCTGGGGTAATCCAATTCCACTCGATTGTCCTCCTCATCGAACCTCCAATACTGAGAACCACTGAATATATAAGTCTTTGCGTTGTGGCCCCATATCATAACGGCGTCCACTTTGTCCAGTGTTTCTGGCAGTCCTACAAAACCATTCATCAAAACCATTATAAACTAGTTTATTGCCAAATAAATGCCATTAGATTTACCCATAGAAACGAGTGTTTTGGGATAACCCGGCTCTAAATGATTTTGGTTATTGAAAACGTAATACTCTTTGCCGATAAAAAAGACAATCTTTGCGTCTTTGTGTCGCTCATAGACGGCGTCCACTTTCACCAAATCCTTCGGCAAATGAGGCCAATAGTGAGTGATTTCCGTGGGTTCGGCCCGATTTATATCCCGGTTCTCTTGCAACCACCAAAAGTACTACAATTCATACAAACCATTAGTTCATTATTGTTTACTTTGCATTCATGGCATTACAACCTTTGATTTAAAAATGAATATATTTTTTCGTATGGATGCGATCGCGTCTATACTTATATCACACGGGTTTGGGAACTCCGATGAAAACTTGGGAATTGTTGACCACTTCGTGGGACGGTTTGTAAGCTTAGTTGTTGGCAGTGTTGGGATACCACCTCGGGACCCCAGTCTACTTGGAGAGGATGGAAATCAAGTCTTATTTGCGATTAAATTTTGATAATTATGCTGTTATCCCAGCCTGTATGGCATCTCGACAACATATGGTAACCACAGCAGGTACGGGAGCCTAAAGTTGTCATCAAGTGTTTGATAGTATGGAAACATTAGGGAACCGGAGACCGAAGAGTGCGATAAACCCAATGAATGTCCAAATTCGTGGGCTATATATGTATATCAATTTGAGCTCATTATTCATAAATTGATGTCAAATTTATTGCATATAATACCCGCCACTGAGAACAGACTGACCCCTAAAACACATATAAAAGCATATGATTAAGTGAATGATTGGTAAGCTGAGTGCATTGCCACATACCGGCCCAAACACCGGGTCTCCTATCGATTTCATTAGACCGCCGTTTGTCCCACTGTTCGTCGGCATCGAAGTGGGCGTCGCCTCCGATGTCATCCCCGGGAAAGAACGCGTGACCCAATATGGCTCCGGGACCGTCGAAAGGGTATTCATCGCCGTGTCGGCCGCGAAGGAACGAGATCTCGATGTCTGCCGAACCCCTCCTCATGTCAGTGAACGTCAGTTTGGAGGCTTCAGACCACACGTGGAACGCCTTCTGGAACTCTTCAACCATAGAGTGGTAGTCCATGTCTGCCGGCCATTCCTTCAGACTGTTATACATAACTCTGATTAGCCTTTAAAATAGTGTTTAGACTTAACAATGAATTGATTTTAATGTTTAGACAATTATTGTCATTTCATAGCAATTATAGGATTTATTTTTATTTACAATAAAATAATTCTAGTATTCCTACAATCTATATATACAGTACAGTACTAATTAAATAATAAAATAGAAAGTAAAATAATAAAATGTTTGAAAAACTATTTTGAAAACAGAATATTCTTATAATACACAAAACAATTGCTATTTAAAGAATAAAATGTTTAAAAGCAATATTTCAATGCATTGCGAGTATTGTCATCTCATTTCAATCTAAATTGTTTTTATGTAAATTAATGTTTGAGTGAACCCTAGAGTTAGACACATAAAAAATAAATTACAAATAATTTTAATGAATCCTAAAAATTAGTTTTTGGTCGTAAAACAATCAAGAAATATGCTAGATGTGATTTACGATAACATCATTTTGGGATTTATTGTTTTCAAACACATTTGGCAGTGAATTGTCGGCCAATTCTTGAGTTCATTCAACGAGAAATGCAAACATATTTCCAAATTCTTGAACACAATAGCAATAAATTCCGAAACTAATGGNTGCAAACATATTTCCAAATTCTTGAACACAATAGCAATAAATTCCGAAACTAATGGATATTAATTTCATGCAAATTCTCACAAAGCGATGGAATTTGTGATAAAAAAGTACAGATTTGTTGATAAAATTATTTTCATTTTTCAAATATTCAAATAACGGTCTGTTTATTCTCAATGTAATTGTACTATAGTTTCAATTCTGTACTCATTGAATATTTTATTGATTTATTAATAATTAATAGGCTTTTAAGCTCATGTTTTGCATTATTAATACTTATTGAAAAAAATATCGTATTATATATCATATTTCGTCAAACTTTGGTATTTAATACAAACAAACGGATTGAATGAATACTATGAATGAAAATAAATAGATTTCGTGACATTTGTGTCGACTTTGCGACTGGAAGTGATTGATGGGTGGATGCGATGATTACTGAGACGACTGTCACTCACTCAAGGAGGTTGTGATGAGGTTTAACACACAATTGGGTTTTGTTGGTTAACACCACAATCTAATCGAGTGAGTGATAAACTGTCCCAATATT
>CAJPVJ010000375.1:0-26978 GCA_905397405.1 Oppiella nova
CAGTCCAACAGTAGTCACAAAAATATTTGTTTTATAAAAAGCAATAATTTGTAAAACAAATCAATTGAATATCTTTTATAAAATAGTTTTCAAATTGAATAAAATTGAAAGAAATGTTTGTTCAACACAAATCTATCAAACTTTCCATTCAACCATATATTCAATTGATTCAATTGCCATCACTTGTCCATTCATTCATATGCTTGTTGTAAGCAATCAATTGTTTCACTCAAAGGCCAGTTATACCGGTATTAATAGTATAGTAAACTTTTGTATGTGATGTACACTTGCGAGCACTGGTTGTCATGTATTTTATAATACAAATGCATTGCAAGGGATGGCACNTCAATTGCCATCACTTGTCCATTCATTCATATGCTTGTTGTAAGCAATCAATTGTTTCACTCAAAGGCCAGTTATACCGGTATTAATAGTATAGTAAACTTTTGTATGTGATGTACACTTGCGAGCACTGGTTGTCATGTATTTTATAATACAAATGCATTGCAAGGGATGGCACTCCTATAGCCTGTTAGTCACACTTATATTCGACTAAACACTTTGGGTTAATGTATGGGCTGAACACCATACCCGACCATCAGGTCAGCATTATTATGTTAATTTTGTGAGCTTGGATTCAGCTAGATAAAATACATGGTATATCAGTATGATTTTCATATATATCTCTAATATATTTCCGTTGTACAGTATATATATTTGTAAGTACTTTAGATAGGATAGACATAACCCGGGTATTCGGGAGCTGTACTATATATATGTGCGGCGCGTGTCTAGTGTTAAGGTATTTGCGATACAATATTAGAGTATTAGAGAGTTTATAAGGTTTTAGTGAATCAATGGTTGCATTCAATGATTACTTTCTTTAGTGACACTCCTATTAAACAGTGAAACATAACATTTATAATGAAAATAATGCTTCAAATATTAGATTATATGGTGTTTAGTATTCATTAATTGTTTGCTTTTGTTTCGTATTTGTTTGGTATGTGTTCACCAAATTGAGTGTAACTTGTATTGAGCCCAACGTAGCCGTCAAACAGTATTTATTGAATAGCTATCAATTGCAGCCAATATTTACCAAAACAATAGTATTTCAATGCATTCATTGACACTATTTTCACTATAAATACCATTAGTTTGCGAAACACTTTCGTTTGCCACCAATTGATCCGATTATCCATTCATTGATTGCTGTGTTTGTCGCCAAACCTATGTCTCACTCAACGGTCTCTTAGTCTGCGAACTGAGTGTCCAATCGTTGTTGAGTTTTCTCGCATTTGAACCCATTTTTGATGAATTGATTTGTGAAGAGATTTGAAGTGTTTGTTGATATCGTGATGAAGTGACTATGAGTTCAACCGTTAATACAAACGATAATCAAATAAACTGTTTGTCTGTGAAGTATGGCTCAAATGTGACCACAAATGAGACATCGATTGTGTCGACCAATGGAGTGTCCAATGCCTGCAATCCATCACATAATAAGTCACCGCAGAAGACAAACAGCAGCCGATTCTCATCGTTGGCTAAGATTTTTAAGCCGTGGAAGTGGAAGAGGAAGAAGAAGAGCGAGAAGTTTGAGAACACTTCCAAAGGTTGGTATCCATTCCTCCCTGTCTTTGATCTTATGTATCATTTGAGTGATTCATTCATTTCTGTTGAATAGCTTTGGAGAGAAGAATATCAATGCGATCGACAAAAGCAGATCTCATCCAAAGAGGAGTACTTTTACCCGAAAAAAGTATTTCATTTGTTTGACTCATACGTGAAATGTATTTCTCAATGATTTCTTGTATTTCAGACGAAACGACAAAAAGCGGATTCATTTCCAATATGAATGGTGTGAAAGACTATGATTTGGCGAACAAAGAAGTGGTTCAGTCATTGCCCACAACTGTGACCATCACTTCAGGAATTACTTGTCAAACGTCTAACTCAACCACAGATAAGGTGTCGACGACATCCAAGTCTGTGATTCCCATATCATTGAGCGGTTATCTGAAGGGAGCGATCGCCACACCTTTGGTGGCCATCGCGAAGAATAACCATCACTTCGGCAACTCATCCATCAATAAGAAGAGGACATCTTTAGACAACAAGACCGAGAAGAGTGACTCGAGTCCTGTGGTTAGCGATAACCACAGACTTAATAAGAGTGACGACAATAGTATTCAATCAAACACTAAAGGTTTGCATTGAGTTTATCTCAAAATATTTGATAAGATTTCGAAAACATTTAAGAAATTATATAAAATATTTGTGTTTTGTGTGTCTTATGTCTCAATAGAAACAATACATATAATAACGTCAACCACTGGTTCGTCGATAATATCGGACAACTCGTCAACGAATAGTGAATTGAAAAACAATAATAAAGTGAACATAAACTCTATAAATAGTATGAATAATAGTGTAAATAAATGTGTTATGCAATTAAACTCAAATACAAACCACGCGATGATTAATGAGCTTCAGTTCAGTGACATCGGACCCATACCTCCGCCCCGAATGTTCTCGGATTCCGTTCACAACACATACAACACTAATAACATTAGCTTTGATTCCTCTTTTCATAACTACAATGAAGACAACGACTCGTCTATGGATTTGAGTCATAATGATATCAATTATCCACAAGAAGTGCCACAAATGTCTTCTCTGCCAATATGTGTAATTCATAGTCATTTGGTGAACGAACCCATCACTACAGCCGAGGAGGTGCCCACCAAAGAGCCACAGCTGTCGGCCATCCCTAAGAAAAGTGCCCTCAAGAAGGCCAGAATCACCGCCAATGACACTGACAGCCAAATGGCTAATCAACCGCAGGTGTCGGCGCCCAATCACACCAACACTTCCAACACAGACACCTCTTCTCCCGTACTCATCAGACCTCAACCCACGCCTCGATATACATATAATTCCATACAACAGATGCCGATGCAGATTGTGGTCACATCTGCACAACACAACAACTCACCCCTCACTGACCAAAACCACACCTTTAGGTAAGATTTCTGTCATTTTTCAAATACCGCTAATAATAATATAGTAAATAAGTAGTTTAATACAATATACTGTAATGTGATTTACTAATAATCAAGTTATAACGTATACGAAAATGTGCGATAAATTTGATCTAAATTAATTTTTTGCTAATCAGATAATATATTATTTAATATGTTTTATGCAATTAGATATTAAATTAGATTTCAGACAAAAGTTTATGTCAAATATCAGTCATAATCGTATGAGTCATTTCTGAAATGTTTTTTGAAACCTTCAATAACATTAGTTTTTACTGCGAAAAACATTTGTAAAACATATCAATTGAAACAAATATTTATTGCATAACACTTTCCGTCAAATGATTTTACATTTATCGCTTGACTTCATTCATAAAATTGAAATACAGTATTATATACATTACACAATTGAATGAAATCTATATCTTTTATCTTTTATTCGTCAATACAGTAATGAATCAATTGATTTATTGCAAACATAACTAATAAATCAAAGTTTAAATATTAGTTTTTATTTTTAGTAAAATGATTTGTTGTACTGTATATACAAACAAATGATAGGTTTATGAGATAAATCAATGAGTAAATGACGGGATAGATTCACTATTAATTGTTTAATTGCATTAAATTTGATTAAACACATTATAAAATAAATATTCTGTACTTGTACTTTGAACATTTTTATAAAGGTATTTTCATAGAATTTTCCAATATAACACTTTTAGGAATTACACTATATCTTTAACAAATAGTTACTAAATAGTTAGTGAATGAATATTCATGAGAATTACTATACATTTAGGAAATGTCCACTTTATCCCACTCTAACCCTAATGAGTGCAACAATTGTAATCGCATTCATATTATTTTATTGTCTGTACTATATATATTGTACACAATAATTATTATACTGATTAATGAATTGCAAATATGTGCCTGTACAGTTCTGTCATGTCAAAAGTGCATCACTTCAATAACTGCGGAAATTTTGGTGCAGAAAACAAAGAGAATCAGCCCTTCAATCAACTAAACCATAGGACTAAACCTCCCATTGAATGTCCGCCAAGAAAGAAGCCGTCAATTGTTTTAAGCCACGAATCAGATTCAGACGATGACAGCGAAAGCAATATCAATTGGAGAGACTATTACGGCGACGATGAACAAGGTTTGTACTGATCACTCGTTTCAGTAGATTTCATATCATTTAGTATATGATCACATAAACATCCATACACTGTATTACATGAATACATTTCTCTCGTATTTCATTCAATACATTTACATGAAATCACAAAATACAGTAACTTTAAATTACAATGCATGTAAATTGAGGTATTTTCTAAAACTCATTAAATTTTCTTAATCATTATAGATAGACTCATAGTAAATAATGGATTTAAAAATTCCATTTACGGTATTATCATACAAACTATATTGATTAAAATAATTAAAAATGTAATTTAAGGGATAGTTAATAACTTTTCAGAACTTTTTTATTGAACTTTTTTCTATTAGAGAAAGGATTTGATTGTAAAATTGATACATTATTAGTATGATATTGAATTTGATAGTAATGTATCGTAATATGAGATGATTGTTATAATACCTGTAGTGAAAGAATGAAATGAAATATAGATAGAAATGAAATGAAAATGATGTGTAAATTAATTGTGGGCCGATTTACAGGACGGGTCGCCGCAAAGATTGCCCGAAAGGATTCATTGGCCATAAAATTGGCGCAAAGGCCTGACAAACAGGAATTGATTGACAAAAACATAATTCCTGTTATGTCTGAAAATGAAAGACTAGACACTCGAGAGGCGATCGGAACGAAGCTCTCGCGACGGCTAAGCCTTAGGCCAACGGCTGAAGAGTTGGAACAAAGAAATATTCTGAAACAACAGACGGCCGACGAAATGCTTATGGATAAGGAAAAGAAGAAACAAACTCTCATTAGAAAAGTATTCACATTTCTCTCACATTTGTTACCATTCTCTAGAAAATTATACTCATTTCTAACCAAACTTTTAGTTGAGTTTTCGACCGACGATTGAAGAGCTGAAGGAAAGGAAAATCATTCGTTTCAATGATTACGTGGAAGTGACTCAAGCCAACGACTACGACAGGAGGGCTGACAAGCCATGGACTAGACTCACACCTAAAGATAAGGTCCGTAGTGTTGGCTTCCATAGTGTTTGCTATCATTGGTCTAAACTATGAATCTGTCATTATTTGCCACATATAGGCAGCCATTCGTAAAGAATTGAATGATTTTAAAAGTATGGAAATGGAGGTCCATGAGGACAGTCGTCATATGACTCGGTTTGTTGTCTACTATTGACTCGTATTATAGAATATCTTTGTCACTCAATATCTCTATTCAAACGTTTAGGTTTCACAGACCTTAGGAATTGATTGGATTGCATAATAAATTTGATGTAAAATACTGTGATTTTCAATGCATTGCACACTATTTGACGGCAACTGTAAGACTAAAATACAAAATCTCTTCGTGTCGTAAGATTTTTAATTGAAACAAATGAAGTTTTTATTTGATTTCATTTTTTAACAAATGTTTTCGCGATATTTGTTTTTGATAACGTTTGGCTCAAAATCTCAAACATTTTATACAATAATATCACAATTTGTAAAATATATTACATTTATATATACAACATATTATTACAGTTGTTATTATTATTATTATTACAGTATATATATTCCCGTCTTTTGATAATTCCATAACTGTTTCGATTGTTTTTTATTTCGATAGCAATAAAATCTAATTAATTGCGAAAAACTAACAAATTTTAACATACCTATCATTTTGAACACAAACTGTTTATCGAGGTTTATTTAATACATTCCCCCAAAAAATTACATTTGTTTCTGTTGTAAAATATATGAATTCATAAAATAATTACTAGAAAGACTAGTAATATTTGTTTATAGTATTAAAATAATTATCAATTAATTAATGTTCGCTTTTATAATTTCTTAAAACTTCTTAAACAAATTGTAAAAAAGAAAAAATGTTTTAAAATATGATTTTTATAATTAATAAAACAATTTGAGAACTTTTAATGATTTGCTTTAATTGTAATCATTTATCATTTGGATTATCATTTAATTGATAATGGCTTAAACAAAAACTATGGCAACAGAGTAATGAGATAATTGGTATTTGACTTGAGCTTTTAAATTGACTGAATTAGACTATTATGGTCATTTTAGATTCATCAAGTACACATTTTAGATACATTTTGCATTAACTATAATCACATTATTTAATACTTTTATTCATTCAATGAACGGATCAACGAAACAACTATTTAGTGATATCGATGAGTACTTTATCATCGTTTCGATCACTTTTGATCTCAAGATTTCGGTGATCATTGCTTTTAATAGTGAGTGTTTGAAACAAAGTGTTGTTTAAGTAATCATTGGATTGTCTTTTAGTGATTCTGTCGACAACTAAAACAATACGAATGGTAAGCACTGAAGAGAAGAGTATTTTATTGATTTTGTCGACAATGTGTGGGTATATGTTGGATGAGTGGCTGTAAATGACCACTAATTGAAGTCTGCCATTGAATGCCACCTCCAGTGCCAATTGAGTGGACAGGGAGGCCAGGAGTTGACTCTCGTCTATACACTGATAAATGTCCACATCTTTCAGTTGACGCTTACTTGTGATCACATCCGAGAAATGTCTTAAATTCAATTCATCCATACATTCAAACACTATGACAATTGGATTGCTTTCGAGTGACACTTGTGGTGAACTGTTCCCACCGGACATGTCTTCATGTGAAGTCTTAACCATACGTTTGTAGTATTTATTGAAAATATTTTTGCAAATATAATGAATGAAAGCGTTTGTGTCAATCAAAGTGCTGTCAAACGTATTGATCACATAAACCATACTTTGATCCAAAAGCTGGTCATCGATGGCATCAACAGCTGGTCTCAATCTGCACATCAAATCCAAACCATTCTCTGTATTCAAAGTCATTGTCTCTCATATGAGTTGTCAATTGGTTTGGCGTTCACTGCGAGACACAAATCAAATGCAATGAATGTGTGTTTCAATGGATTCACAAAACACTAAACACTCATCACTTGACCACAAGTTTATGAAAACATTTCAAACAAAATATAAACAAAACATAAATCACTGAAAAAACACTTATAAATAGAGGTGTTTTCCATTCAATTCACATAAGCCTTGAAACTGATATTGAAACTAATTGAATCACTTATATGAGCATGTAACTATCAATAAAAATACATATCCATTAGATTACAAGACAAATAAATTATGATTAACTAAATATGGTTTGAAAATAGCGTTCAATACGAGGGTCGGGAAACATATTGATAGTAGTGGTGAACACCTCTACCAATGGGTTGTCAAATGCGAGAAGTTTTGAAAAGTGTGTAAAAGTGTATCAAATATGGAGTTTAAGGCAAATAATCATTAAAAGCCTTAGTTTTGCATTCATTTCAGTCATCCGTTCATTCAATTTGATTATTGTTTCAAAACTAGTCTTAAGTTGAAAGCCAACCATTGAATGAAATTATGGGTCAAAATGTATTACTAATTGTTTTGCACACAAACCACTCATTCAATGCATTCACACATTCATAGTAAGGCTGAACTCATGTCTCATTTATGGCTCGACTTTCACTCAATTTATTTGTTTTTGTTTTGATGTTTGAGTTTCCGATGAAATTGTGATTCAAATGATTAGTGCATTGCGAGTGAAATAGTCGTTCAACTCATGCATCGATCACTCATTGAATGCAATATTATTAACGATAAGTGTTTCGCACTTCCCTTCAGATTATGATATCATTAGTGATAATATTTGGGATAATAGTTGACATTTGAGTGAATCCAAGACAAGACCAGACAAACCTATTCTCGTGAGTGAAGTGACGCTTCTCCACACGTGAAGACGATGTGGAATATGATGTGTGATGTGATGCCCACCATCTCGGAGGACAGTATCTCCCAAAGGAGTGGTCAGTTCACGGGAGATGAGGCCAACTTCGAGCAGCTGATGGTCAACATGTTGGACGAGAGGGACAAACTGATGGAGACGTTGAGGGAGACTCAGGAGCACCTGAACGACACTCAGACCAAACTGACGGACATCGAGAAGGAGAGGGACTCTCTTCAGCGACAACTCGTCTCACATATGCCTCAAGTAATCCATTACTCATTCATTTGCCGCGAGTTTGCATGTATTGTATTGTCTTATTGTGTCCACAACTCAGGAGTTCGCGAGTTTGACGCGAGAGTTGAATCAATTGAGAGAACATATCCTCGAAAAGGACGAAGAGATCCAAGAATTGAAAGCCGAACGCAATAATACTCGGGTATGACTTCACACCAGACATCACTTGAATGCATGGCATTAATGGTGTGTTGATGTCTATTTCAGTTACTTCTGGAGCACTTGGAGTGTCTGGTGTCCCGACACGAGCGCTCACTGAGGATGACTGTCGTCAAACGACAGGCGCAGTCACCGGCGGGCGTCTCATCCGAAGTGGAAGTACTAAAAGCTCTGAAGTCTCTCTTCGAACACCACAAGGCTTTGGATGAGAAGGTTAGGGAAAGACTGAGAGTGTCTTTGGATAAAATCAGTGCTCTTGAGGACGATTTGGCCAAAGCCAGCGAAGACTTGATTAAATCGAAACAAACTCAACAACAGCTCCAAACCATATCACAAATACAAGAGTCTTCGATACAAATGAACGGACAGTTGAGTTCCGGCGCCTTAGATGACGACCACAAGAGTGAAGAGATTCAGACTTTAGTGGAGAAACAAACGAATGAATTAATCAATTCTCGCAACAAATTACAAGAATTGACGAATAAATTGAAAGAATACGAGGAAATGATTGTAAAGACAGACAAAGATTGTGCACAACTGAGGGAAGACAACGTGAAACTGAATTGTGATCTCAAGGAGAATAAGGCACAGAAGGAGGACCAGGAGGAGAGGATCACCACTCTTGAGAAGAGGTACCTAAACGCTCAAAGGGAGAGCACATCCCTTCACGACTTGAACGAGAAGTTAGAGCACGAGTTGATGTCAAAAGAGGCGCAGTTCAAGCTCTCGGAGGACAAAATCAGGGCTCTGACGGAACGGCTAGAGTTGGCCGACCAGAAGATCGCACAGTTTCTGCGCAAACAGGAGACCCTCACAGACGGCACCGAAACCAGTGATTACGAGATGGACGACGACAGGAAACTGTCTCTCGAGGAACGCATATCCCGTTTGGAACAGCAGTTGGAGGAGAAGGCGAACGAACTGTTGAGAGCCCGACAGAGGGAACGCATGAATGAGGACCACAATCAACGTCTGTCGGCAACTGTTGACAAACTGTTGGCCGAATCCAACGAAAGACTTCAATTGCATCTCAAGGAGCGGATGTCTGCCTTAGAAGAAAAGAATCAAATGTCTCAAGAATTGTCGAGAATTCACAAACTATTAGACGACACACAGGGAGAGAAGGGAAAGATTTTGCAGGAATTGACGAAAATGAGAGTCGAAATGCAAACCATTAGTCAAAACAATATAAATAGCGGCGGTTTAGGCGCCGTTTCTGTGCCACGAAATCCGAGAATGATATCTCAAGAGAGCAATAAGAATAAGCAGCTCTTCGATCAGGACTGGGATAAGATTGAGCCCCGAGTTGTGGCTAATGTGAATCAGGCCTTCGATGTGAGCGACACTGAGTGCAGTCAGACCGATGACAACGAGAGTATATTCGATACGATGGAAATGCTGTCGCCCTCGGGTCACACCGACGCTCAAACGCTTGCGCTTATGCTTCAGCAACAGTTGGATGCCATCAACAACGAGATCCGACTCATTCAGGAGGAGAAACACAATACTGAACAGCGCGCTGAAGAGCTAGAGTCGCAGGTGGGCTCTATTGACTCCATGAGTCTCTTGACCCGCTCTTTCGAAAGAGGAATATCTCCGCCACAAAGCGGACGATCCACTCCTAAGTCTAGGATCAGTCCTTCGCGCGAATACTTAAACCAATTTTATAGCGTATGTATTGAATGAGTTTTGTTGCGGACAACTGTTTATTTGTTTTAATCACACGATAGACGGGTTCGTGTCCTTCCGCTCTGTCGCAAACTGTAGGCGCTTCCCATATATACTCACAATATTCTCCCTCTGCTAGTCATCAATCGGAGAGTTTAGCTTCAAATGCACACGTAATCCATAATTTGATGATTTCTGTGAACTCTTTCCAACTAAATGTTATACTTATAGGAAATGAGTTCAGATGCAAGTCCTCCCACACCTCGCGCTTTACGACTGCAACGAGTGGCGCAGGCATTGAATGATAATAAAGGTGTTCAACAGAAGGCCAATATGTCGTGGGCCTCGAGTGTACCCCCAGATGTTTTGCCGAGGTTTGGGCGATAGCACGAGTTATACAGTATTTAGGTTTTACTAAATGTATTCATATATAGGTCTTCATTGTACGGACCGCCGCCTCCGACCAGTAATTCTTTGGATGAATCGGTTTTAAGCCATCAGTTGCTTCAGACTGGTTCCGCAAATTCATCGATGGATTCCTTAAATAAGCAATTAATAGCTAATCACTCACAACATCAACACTACTCGCAACTAATGTC
Organism: Oppiella nova; assembly: GCA_905397405.1. Lineage (NCBI taxonomy): Eukaryota > Metazoa > Arthropoda > Arachnida > Sarcoptiformes > Oppiidae > Oppiella > Oppiella nova. The sequence continues at coordinate 10,717 of CAJPVJ010000375.1, forward strand.
TTCTCAACAAAACCCTAAAAAGAAAGGCATTAAGTCTTCACTCGTGAGTCGACTGTTTTCGAGTCCAAAGCGCGAAAAACTGAAGAGCGATCGCATTATTGGAAATCCTATTTATGCTAATTATATGGAAAGTGATTACATTTCATTACCCGATGCGATGAGTCATTTGGCGACTCCTATGTCACCACTCGGCGGACAAAAGGCTGACTTTGACCGCAGGACTAAAAAGAAACACGAATTGCTTGCGGAGGCCATGAAAGCGGGCACTCCTTTCGCCTTATGGAACGGCCCCACAATTGTCGCGTGGCTTGAGGTCTGCTATAATGATGTGACATAAAGACTAATTGAATACTAATAACTATTTATGATAATGCAGTTATGGGTGGGTATGCCGGCCTGGTATGTGGCCGCCTGTCGCGCTAATGTCAAAAGCGGAGCCATTATGTCGGCCCTATCGGACACTGAGATACAGCGGGAAATAGGAATCAGTAATCCTTTGCATCGAATGAAACTTCGTCTCGCGATCCAAGAGATGGTTGCCCTCACGTCGCCCTCAGCGGCCAAACCCACGCATACGAGTCTGGCTTTCGGCGAAATGAATCACGAATGGATTGGCAACGAATGGCTGCCCGCTCTCGGGTTACCTCAATATAGGTCTATGTTTATGGAGTGCTTAGTCGACGCCAGAATGTTAGACCATTTGACTAAAAAGGACTTAAGAGTTCACTTAAAAATGGTGGACGCCTTCCATCGAACTAGTCTTCAGTACGGAATCAATTGCTTAAAGCGTTTGAATTATGATAAAAGTCTATTCGACGAGAGGAGACGCAACTGTGAGCATGAGATCATTGGTACGTAAACCACACGTCAATTGCCATTAAAGTCAAAACAATTGAACCATTGTTTGCATGCATTGTCTGCTTCATAAAGACGTGATCGTGTGGTCGAACGAGCGTATCATCAAATGGACCACTTCTGTGGGTCTTAAGGAGTATTCTAATAATTTAGTCGAGTCTGGAGTCCACGGCGCCCTCATAGCACTGGACGACACTTTCGATGACTTACAAATGGCATTAGCTCTTCAAATCCCTACACAAAATGTTCAGGTAAGCCATCCCTGTTGTGTTTGCCGTAATAGCTATGCCGCATTTCACTCATCAATATATGATTTGTGTATTCATGAAAAGGCGCGACAAATACTTGAAACAGAATTTGCGGACCTATTACTTAAGGGAACCGATAGAAGGCCTGATGGAGTAAGTGTTCAATTGTTTTACTTGACATCTAACTAATGCTAAGCTGTCTCTTACTTATCGCTTATATGTATAAATTAAAACTAATAGAAATTGAGTTTGTGATTAATTTGTTTATTATGAAAATATTGCATGTGCACAATGTGATGATTACTAATCTGTATAAAATGCAAAATCGTAACCATTTCTACAAATATAGACTTTGCGTGATAAGTATGGGACAGGTTTTGGCCGATTGAATGAAAATATATTTAAATCTAATGGTTTTTAATCGTCAGAATATTTGATGTTTAGGTGAATCGTAACGCAAGTCATGTCTTGTCATCTCATATACAACGCGATCGACTCGTTTGACTGAATGTTGTGAACAAACATTAAATGAATGTGTTTTTGGAGATTATAGTTAACAGACAACAACACTATATGTTCCTCTCATTTATTATTCAATTTATGTATAATGTTTTTCACAGAAATCATGGAAATATAAAAATTTTAGAGTTTATTAATTTTATATAATTTAAATGTTAGCCATTTTTAAACCAATTTTATTATTTTTCTTAACTCTTCACTCACTTCTAGTCATTAATGAATATTTAGTTTAGTTTTGCATTTATTTACAACAAAACGACATTACAATAAAAAATTGAAATTAATTAAAAGATTAATTGCTTTTTAATTACTGTGTACGTAATGTAATAAATGAAATCACGGATTCATTTATTCATTCATCGGTAATATGTTTGGAAAAATTCATTGATCTTTGGCTTAGTTTTGATTGAGATTTGCGCACAAAAACTCATACTCTATTCAATTAACACTTCATTTCTCGCGTTTCATTCGTAGTAGCGTTTATTTGTCACCAATTAATTGAATTATAATTCAATGAAAGCTATAAACTGAACGCATAATGAGATCGAGATTTGAGATTCAGTGAGAATTTCATTTAAAGTAAGATTTATGCGAAAAGTAATAATTCATAAGATGTTCAGAATGAATGCACAGAATATAGCGATTCATAGGAATCATAGCACAGAATATATACAGAATTTGATGTATAGAGAGAATAGCTATACATTACATGTCATCTCACATGTTGTGCACATAATAGAGATTGAGATAATGGGACACAAATCGATAGACACAAGTCGTGGCTTCAGACAGACTCCAAAAGTCTGCACAAATTCATTGATTTTTTTGGTCGGCCATTGTGTGGAAGGCATAACTCGTAGCATAACTGCTCCACAATTATGTGATACTCGTTTCAAACCTGAAACAAATACACGATTCTTTGGATTTGACTAAAATGTGAAGAGTAGTGACACAACCGATATGTCGCTCACAACTGATCTCATCTCCAGAGCCCTTATCTGTACTCGAAGTGCTCGTCGGCGGCGATGTTGACGCCAAGAGTGGGCTTAGAGTATGCATCCGGTCGTCGGTTAAATGCCTCCTTTGGTTAAACTCTGTGTATTAGGGAGTTGTGGTGTCGGCAAAACATCTTTGGTTCAACAGTTCATCGATAATCACTTCGAAGGCACTTATCGACCGACCCCTCAAAGCGGCGATTCCTATAGTTTCTCAATAATCATGAACTCAAACCTCTACCAAATCAAGATCATCGATATGCCAGTCATCAACTACTTCCCCTCCAACACCCTCCTAGAGTGGGTCGACTACCGACAGTGTGCTCTTCGCAACGCCAACGGATACCTCTTTGTCTTCGACCTCACCTCTCCCTATACTTTCCATTACGTTAAAGGTAGTCGTCAACAGTCACCATAGCCGTACAGTCCCATCACCCCACATCACCACCTAGGTCATATTTACATACACTACCCACCTACACTCACACTCATACAGTACATCTACACCTACACCACTCACTATCTAATCCCCAAATATTGAAATATTCTTCGAATATATTAGAATATCATATAAGCGTTAGAATAAGAATATTCTGAAGAATATATTGAAGAATAAATAGAATTCCTTCAGAATATTCATGAATGCAATTCTTTGGATGTATATATAATATTAACCAATTATTTGTATCCCCTTTTATGCCACCCGAATGGACACCGAATGACCGAATGGACAGTAATTCGAGACCAACTGTTCGAAAGTCGAAATATGCAAAACATCCCTGTTTGGATTATTGGCAATAAAGCTGATCTATGTATGAATGTATTGGCAACCATACGAGCGCATAAGGATCACTACCATCACCACCATCACCATCAACATCACCATCACATACACCTTCATCACCACCCGGCTCACGAAGATCTAACGCCAGCGTTCAAAGAGTTGGCGAATTTGGTGCGAAAGCAGTGGAAATGCTCTTACATTGAGTGCTCGGCTAAATACAACTGGCGAGTGGTTCCCATATTCCGCGATATTATCAAGACTATTGAGAATACGCTGATGAATGAGGGCAAAGTGGGTGACCATCACCACCACCGGGACGCCACCAGTGCTGACCACACCGACCAGACAAAGGTGACCTTACCTGATGGCCATTCGTCGGGTGCTGCTGTTAGGCATCTAAACAATTCGACATCGAATGAAAATGTTAGACTCTGTGTTATATTATAATTCAATTGATTTATAAGTTGTATTTCATAAATATTTATTCATATTATCAATATTTCGCATTTTGATGCTTTATTAATAATATTTATAATTATATAATATATTAAATATAAAATTTACGAATAATTCTTGTTTCATTTAATTGTTTTTATTCTTAGAAGCAATAAAAGAAAACAAATTTATTTCAAAACTATTTTCATTGAAAACTTTCTATGCGTCCAAACCATAGTTTGCTTTCGGATAACATTTATAATAACTACAAATGTATATTAAAATATAAGGTATAATTGTTTTCTTTACATTACTTTTAAAATATTCTAACATTTCTCAAAACCTATTTTAAAATGCTTTCTAGAATGCCTTTACAAACATATTCAATATTTACTGAATATTAGCTCAGTTCTCAGTATTGTATATTGAATATAAAGTAGTCTTCAAAACCATCTTACCACATATTAGAACTCTGTTATCAAGGTAATAAATATTTTAAAAAACATAATTCTCTAGAAATTAACTTATATATGAAACCAACTTAATTTACTTGTGTTGGTACGATAAAAATTTAGGGGGTGTCTAAATATGTTACTAATTAGTTTCTAATTTGTAATTAATTTTCTATACCTATGTTTCATATCAGAATTTGAATGCATTTGTTCAGGCTTTCGCATATTAAAGATAGGCTTTAATCAAGTATAGGTGCATAATAATTAAATAATCATATTCTTTAAATCTTCATTAAATATACCTCTCAAATCTAAATGCTTTTATTCAGTTCCCAAATAATAAATATTTAGCCTTAAAAATCGTTACAAACCGTGTCATGTAGTTTTGTAAAAGACTTTCAGACTATTTACTTAATAGCTTATATTAATATTTATTTTTATAATTTACAATTGTTGTGACTTTAATTGAATATCGAGCTATTTTTTGCTTCAATTTTGACACATTTCTGCACACAAAACAGGAATAATATTTTATTCTAGACCTTAATTTTTATATAAGACTTACTATATACTGTATTTATAACACATTTTATTATAAACTATTCAATTAATAAAAACATCAGAATACATATTTAATCATTTCAATTAACTTTATCTTAAAATTACCGCGGATTCTTGGAAATAAAATATGAAAGATTAAAAAAATATTTATATAAAATGAATAATTTACAAGTTTAAATTAATTATAAATTATGTTATTTAAATGTTTTATTTTATAGTTTTAGAGCTTTGTTAAAAGGTTATTAAAAAATAACAATAATTAAATTTAAAAATTAAATGATAACATCAGCATTAACAAATGGTTGATTACATGAAATATAAAATGATAATAAATTACTTAAACAGCTATGAAATCCTTATCTGTCTCAATTGGTGACCATTTTTCATATAAAACTAAATTATATTTTTTAGTTAAACTCTTTTCTATCGATTTCTTTCTCCAATTAGTATTTGTTAAAAAAATTGAAAGTCTGAGCAAATTATTGGCGATAAAAGCAAAAACAAAAAATATGTACAAATAATTAAATGTAATTCTAAGAGAATAGTAACAAATAGTAGATAAGAAATTGAGATGAATTTCTCTCTGAACATCGATGACTTCAAACAAGTATTTAGTGATCCCGTCGTAAGTCAATAATCGGACAAAAGTCTTGATGGCATTCACTATTCCTCGACTCATTTCGATGGCATCTCTTTCAGGCGATTCAATGATTGATTTCTTAAATTTTTTCTCTAATATAAGTTCACACATCTCTTTCGTCTCATCGATACTTCCATCGCAGAGATTATATTTGTCTTCAATTCCCAATAAATATCCAATAAATCTCCAGAAGTGTAGCATTGCTTCCATATCTTGCGGTGATTTAGAAAATCCCATTTGTTTTGGATAGAGAACAATGAATCCAATAAATGCAAACTATTATCAAATTAAATGATTAGGCCCCAAACTATTCAGTATATAATATTGAGTAAATCTACAATATACCTGGGTTACAGTCATATCAAACTGAGATAAACTCATTTCTTCTGCCATCTCTTCTTTTCCTTTATTTAAATCTTTTGATACTTTTGTATGCATTTTGCGAACCTTTGAATAAAATTTTATAAAATTAATATATTATTACCATTATATCATTTATATTTAATTCTAAATAGTTTCAGCATTTTTATTAAATTGTTAAAGTTACCATTAGTTAAATTAAACTATCGTGATAAATTTTAAAAAAGTATTTATAATTACTAGTATTACTATTTCAATTACACAGGATAATTATTCTTTAATTCTGTTTAAAATATTTAACAAATAATAGCTTTAAATAAGTTGTAAATTATTCTTGAAAAGTGACATTCATTTGTTAACTATACGAAAATATAGCATACATTTGTAATAATAATTATTTCTAATAATGAGAGATTTCACTGAGAGACTCAAAAATATAATGATTCAGTTTGTATTGTAAGTACAGTACGTGTTATTGCATAAGAATAGCATCGATAGGAGAGTAATCCTTCCGGATAGTCATCATGAGATGCCATACCTGAACAACCGACTGATGGCTTTGATGGTTAGGGTAAGTTTGTATTGTAAGTACAGTACGTGTTATTGCATAAGAATAGCATCGATAGGAGAGTAATCCTTCCGGATAGTCATCATGAGATGCCATACCTGAACAACCGACTGATGGCTTTGATGGTTAGGGTCCCAAATGTCTCCCTCATACCAACTCTTCACCCGAACTAATGTTCGCAAATAACGACCGAACAGATGGGCAACACTTCTTGAATTACCAGTTGATATGAGAGGTATTAGAATAGACTTAATGTGAACCAGAAGTATGAGTCCCGACAAGTGTGCAAAAAAGACACCAAAGAAATGATTTTTGGCCAAAGACTGGGCGCGTCTGATCTTGTCTTTGTCCAGCCATTGAGGAACTGATGTCTTATCCGAGATGTCATTCTTCTCACACAACACTTTTGAGCCGATTTGCTCGAAATGGTCGAAACGGTTGTTCATCGTAAGGCAAACTTACATAACTGTAAACGCAATGCAAGTTTGAAGACTCAGACAAAACTTTAAGTTTGTTGACCTCACGAGTTATGACCCAATGAACTAACTTTACAACAGGTATCAGACATTATAATAGCAGTAATTTTTTTCTATTTTTAAAAATCCGGTAATCTTGAAGACAACAAATTTGAACATATATTTTAAGCACTAATTAAAGGCAAATATTTTTCGAGTAAAACGGATATGTTTTACCGATTGTAAGCAATATTAATGAAGCAATATTTAAAGTAATGCCTAGTTGTTATTTTAAATGTGTAATAAATTAAAAGATTTCAAATGCATTGCAGTAGGAACTGGTTTTCATTGAAGTTTTTCATTCATATATTGAGACAATTCCTTAAATAAAAGAATTATCGATGCATTCAATTAAAACACATTTAAATGTGTTTTCAGATTTGTTGGATATATTTATATTTTTATGTTTTATAGCATTGAAAAAAACATTTAATAACAACATTTCTTTATTTATTTCATTTCATTATTAAATTTGTAAAACTTTTGAGAAAATATTTTTTCGTGTATTTGCAAAATATGAACAAATAATATGAAATGTATTATGATATCTGTTTGTTAAATCATATTTTACATTGTAATCGGAAGTACAGGAATCATAACTTCATTGTGTATTTTGTATCACCACATCATCTCAAACATTACTCACTAAATCACACATTCATGAAACAATAATTTTTTTATTAATATTAGAAAATTATAATTACAGAAAAGAAGTTATTTCATTATGAAAGGTTCATGATCATTTAAGATGTTTATAACAAAATATTCATCTTTCTGTCTCTACATTAATATCAGAAGTCTTCTAAAAGTTACCAATTTTATTATTTTAAGGTTTATTTCAGAATTGTATTAAGATACAATATCATTAAACATATGAATCAAAATATCAAATAGAGGCCTATTTCTGAAACTGAGTAATGCATTGGTTTTCACATTTAACATATAATTTTCAATATAAATTAGTAGTAAGAAATAAGAAATAAGCCACTATTTGATATTTTGATTCATATATATTAATAATCAAATTATAATTTAAAGTAAAGAAAAATATATTTTATAAATGTCTCATAAATATACTGAAGTATATACTGAAATATAATGAATATGGGACAATCTTTGTTTAAACTATAAGTCATTCATGCTATACCTTTAAGGTACTGATTAAATATAGATATATTTAAAATAAATTCATATTAATCAACACTATTTTCATTTGTAACAAATTCATTAGTAGTAAAATGGGATAATTTTTAAATTCCGTAACAGATTTGTAATGATTTTAAGTAATTGCACCAAGTTCCATTATAACTTCCATAGTTTCGCCATCAAACATTTAATCTAATTAATAAAAATTATTTATGTGCAAGTATAATTTGTTATTAAACCCTAATTTGTATTAATAAAAGGAGTCTTTTACATGATATTGATTATCTTAAGAATGCAAATTAATATACTGTATGCTAGAACATTTGTTCAAAAGAATATATTATATAATTTTTATAATAATACTTTGTTGCATATAAAATATCAAATAAAATCCATTAAAATATAAGATATTTCTACAAATATAGGATTGGAGTGGAACTGGTCCTGATACTAATACTATGATACTATGATACTATGATACTATGATACTGTTAATACTATGATTCAAATTGTAGTATTAATACATTTAACTTTACGTTGAAAATATAGTGCTACAGATAAATATATCATACTTTACTGAATGAAACGGCATATCGTAATAATAAGTCATATCATATGTGAACGGTTTTGTGGAAACATATGATTTTGATGTAAATATTTATTTGTATTGTAATCACAATTAAGTGACAAATGATTACATGTTTTGACAAAAATGTGATTTAATGAACACTTTTAGTGCAGTCCTTATAAACACATGTCTATTATAATGCACGAAACTCGTGATTGTGTGGATTGTCTGTGAATTGGTGCTCGTGGACGGTGTGGCCAAGTGGAGGAATGGGGTCGCAATCGGTGTCGATCCTGACATCGGGTGTGTGGGCGAGTCTGACCGGCGGATGGTTCTTCGACGCCAAACAGAGCCACTTCTCTAATGTCTTTCATCTCTACGTATGGCTCGTCTTCCTGTGCCTCCCATTCGTCATCCAATTGATGGCCACCTCTTGGAAGCCATGGATCGCCTACTGTGTCATTATAGCCGTCATATTCACCACAATTAAGCTGATGAACGCATATCTTCACCGACTCTTTGATTTCGGCGAATGTGTTGTCGAAGAGAATTCAGTCAACTCTAAGGTATGTCTTGGCGTCCAGTTTACCACTCATTCACTCAAATGACAGTTTGTGTGACAATCAACTCATCTGTGGTTTGGTTTCGCATTCTTTAGGAACAATCAGATGACGAGAATTTCTTGAATCAAATGAAAGGCTTTGAAGGAAACGATAATTCGATGAAAAACAACGAAATGAAGGAAAACATCGAAATGATTGTCATCGCAGACAACACTAATGGCAACGATTCCACAAGAAGTGACTCTTTGGCCCTCTTTCACAACAACTTAAGCAATAGTAATATCAATGACAACAACAGCAATGATTGCATCGAAAGGATGGCCGCAACCAACGCCACGTCGAGTGTCATCGATCTCGAGGTCGACGTTCACCACAGAAACAGTTCCGGTTCTTCTATTGGCATCTCTTCGGAACCCTCTAAGAGTCACAGCGAAGCCATCAACACGTCAGAGATGGCGGTCACCAACAAAAGCAGTTCATTGATAGCACCGGAAGTGATGTTAGACGAGACGTCCTTCGGGTCCGAAGTGATGGGAAGCGAATTCATGTCTCTTCTGAACGCTGGAAGTGATGTGAATATAACGAACACAACGAATGAAACCGAAAGTTCTGACGGATTAATGAAGGGGTCATCCCTTGAGTTGGGATTCATGGCTCAGGACCCGGCAGTGCTCAGGGCTCAGACCAACCCCTCCAATGAGGGCCAATCGGGTCGCAAACGGATCGACAATATTGTTCGCAGAGCTCGCAGTGAATTAGAGACAACTCAGTGCTCGACAGACAGAGACAGGTTATCATCCCTTCCGCCATCACATCCCGTTAGTCTTGAGATAATTGGAACCACAAGATTAGACAGTGATTCAGTTGATGTGTCCAACAATGACAGCGAGAGTCTCTTGAGACGAACGACGCCTAATCTGAACGAAAAGATATCAATATTTAATCCCCAGAACAACGATAGCATCAAAACCACAAACAGTCCTAAACTGAAAGCCACTAAATTTGAGACAATAAGCAGTTCTCCCGTTCTTTCAGAACAAACGGTCAAAGGTTTGGCCGAAAAAGAGTCACACATTTTCATTGAAGTCGAGCCGTCGCCTCAGCCCAAGAAAGCGAAGACCAGTGACTGCGATGACGGCGACGAAAGCGATGTCTCTCTTGTCGTCAACTTTTCGACGAAAGTTAAGAAACGAAAGGTTCAGAAGTCGTCGAAACCGCGAAGAACTCTAAACAGAAGAAAAGTGTCGAAGTCTTGTAGTTCTGGAAAGATTTCTATGAATAAAAAATGTGATAAAGTTTTGCAATTCATGGATAACACCATTTCGAGCAATGAGTTGAACAAAAAATCTCTTCAAAACTTTTCGAGTGAATCAGACATTGAAAGCAGTCATAATGGAAGTGATTCGTATACATCCCGAAGCAGTTCTCTCACTTCAAGTCATTCTTCAATCTCTTTGAACGACGAGACGACACCATTGACCGCTTCAGTGGCTCCAGAAATGGATAATAAGAGCAATGCTTCCAATTCTCGCAAGAATTCAATGGCATTGGAACCCAAATGCATTGCCGGCCCTTCCAAACAACACACTTCTTATGAATCAAAGAGCGATTTAATCAAAAAGATTTCCGAAATTCCCTCCAAATCTGATGGTAAAGACTTTATGCAGAACAACGATCTGAAAATTTTGAGAAATGAATTACAGAGACGCCGTAAGAGCTCCAAAAGAGGTGATCCCAGTACTAGCGCTTATTCACAGCAAAGTATAGCGCAGTCCGAACCCAATAACGACATTATCGCCGGCGCTTCACTTATAAGTGGTTTGGAATCGTCACAAAACATTAGTGCAGATAACGGTCCACCGCCTTACATGTTGGCGCGCATACTGTCGGCACCGGGAACTCATTTGGCTAAATCACACGAAGACACGAATATCGGAGCCGTTCATGTATTCCAAGACGAACGCGGAAATTGGTTGACATATACTTTCGATGATAACAGCAGTGGTGTCGCCCGCGGACTCATGAATAGTGATAAGGCTTTGCTTGACATTGAACTCTACAGTGCGATGAGAGCACAGGCGGCACATCACAAGTGGAACTCGTCTTCGTGCTCATCGTCGGGATCGACAGTAGTGTTGGACAGTCCGGCCAATGTCTTACATACACCCAAATTACTAGAGACTAGTCTTTTGCGACAACAGTTTAATGACACAACTCATGACTACAGTCGAGCTCTTCAGCCAAACGCCAGTTCATTATTCGCCGATTCATTTCCCAGTCAGTCATACATTGTTTTGTGTCTTATAACAGGTATTTAAATGATTTCAATTTTATTCACTGATAACAGTCACAGCATTTCCGCGAACCCGTGGCTCAAGACGTCTAGACTTAGCGACTAGTATTCTGTTTAATCAGAACACAGGGACAGGACTTAACGCCAACAATATGTCAGATATGTATCCCTTAAGATTCGGGGAGTTTTCATCACCCGTCCCGACACATAAGCCCTCGCAGTACTACAAACTCTGGATCTTTCCGTTCAAACCAATCAAAGTACGCTTCGATCGCTTGACTCTATTAGCTCTTCTCGATAGAAGTCTAACGGCTTTTGAATTGATTACTTCAATACTGTTGGCTGTAATGGTTGCCGTTTTTGGCTCAATACTACTCTATAAGAACTTCTTTCACGACTTGTGGTTAATTGTCTTCTGTTTAGTGATCGCGAGCTCTCAATACACTCTTTTAAAGGTATTGTCAATATTTGAGTTGAATTGATGTAATGAATAGATGTATTGATGGATGACTTATCCCACAGAGTGTACAGCCGGACGCATCGTCGCCAACACACGGCTATAATCGGGTGACGCTATACAGTAGACCCGTTTACTTCTGTATCGCCAGTTCTATACTACTTCTGAGTCAGAATTATATGGAAAATACGAACAAAAATATTTCATTTGTTGTCTATAACATCGATTTATTTCATGAGAATATTATTGCATTCATCCGAAACTCAAGTCTTATATTTTTGTTGAGTTTTCCACTTCTATTCAGTTTTGGACTTTTGCCGCAAATCAGTACTTTTCTAATGTATTTGTTCGAACAAATCGATATTAACTTATTGGGCGGTACGGCCGCCACAATGGGTCTCATTTCTGCCACTTATAGTCTTATAAGAAGTATTTTTGCCGTTTGTCTCCTCTATTCGTTTGCTTTGATTGCACTCATGGCTAATAATAGCACACAAACGGCTACTTTCTCTGTGTTTTGCGGTCTCTTACTGTCCACTTGTTATCATTTGAGCCGAAGTTCTAGCGATCCCTCCATTTACTGGAATCTTATAAAGAAATGTTTTACGTGTAAGGCTTCTAAACTTAATTTCAAACTCAAATCCGAAACTCAGAGCTTGACTCAAGTGAATAACGATGACACGGATTCCAGTGATAAACAGGAACAGGACATCACTGATCCCTTACCCAAAAAGTTGGAAAATACTGTTGTAAGACATGAATTCTTATTCGCAAATTCTAAAACAAATGACTAATTTGTTTGCATTACTTTTAAGATAATGAGATTACAATCGGACTTAATTATATGTGTATTCATAACAATCGTTGTGTTTGCCACTCATGTCAGCACTATTTTCACACTTCAGGTAAATCTTGGAATTTACTGTACTTTCGATGATTCCTGTATTTATTATTGATTTATATTCCAGCCATACGTTGAGATTTGTTTAGTTCTGTGGGCTATTATATGGGGTTTTATATTGCATTATATATTAAACCATTTCCGTAAACAACTTCCGTGGCTATGTTTAGCACATCCAGTCTTTAGATCAAAAGAATACAATCAGTTTGAAGTGAAAGGTAAGCCTTTATAGTGTACAGTACTGAATGGCGAGCATTCATTGAACTCTTGTTTGGATGATCGACAGGACCCGCCAAAGTGATGTGGTTTGAGAAACTTCACGCTTGGCTTTGGCTCATTGAGAAGAATATCATATATCCATTAGTCTTCTTAAGTGCCATCACTAATGACGGTCCGATTCTGCTCACAAAATATGGACTTTAGTTAGTATCGAAACTTTTAAAGTATTGGTCGCATCTTAATGTGAATTTGTGTTACAGTTTAGGGACTCTAATAGTAGTGGTGACTGGTTTCAAATGCTTGAGAAGCTCTTTCAACGACTCGTCACACAATCATATTATACTTCTCTTCACTTATTTATTCTTCAATTTCGATCTGAGAACCCATTCCGAGCCCTTTCTACTGAATTACTTCATTCTTTCCATCATTTATTATAAGGTACGGTATATTTCATAAACACCACACATTCGTAACTCATACCTAATTGATGTCCAGTTTTACGAGTTGTTATTGAAAGTCCGATTTGTGGTCACATATGTGGCGCCCTGGCAGATCACTTGGGGCAGTGCCTTCCATGCATTCGCACAACCATTCAGTGTTCCTCGTATGTCATTCCCTTATAATACAATCCCGTTAGCTATCGGTTACCTAAACTAATGTAAATTATATCTTATATTTGCAAAGACTCTGCAATGCTCTTCGTTCAGGCGCTCATCTCATCGATACTATCGGCGCCGTTGCAGCCAATCCTCGGCAGCGCTATATTCTTTGCCTCATATGTCAGACCTATTAAATTCTGGGAAAGGGATTATAAGTAAGTTTTACTTACATATTGTTTGATGTTTAGTAGACAATACTGTTAACATTTGTTTGAAATCAGTACTAAACGTGTGGATCATTCAAACACTCGATTGGCGTCCCAACTGGAAAGGAGTCAATTGGGAGCCGATGATAATAACCTGAACTCAATATTTTATGAACATTTGACTCGTTCTCTCCAACACTCACTCTATGGCGACCTATTGTTGGGTCGATGGGGACCGGTATCACAGGGCGATTGCTTTGTGTTGGCCAGCGATAACTTAAACTGTTTGGTGCATCTCATCGAATTGGGCAACGGTTTGGTCACATTCCAAGTGCGAGGTCTTGAGTTTAGGGGCACTTATTGTCAACAAAGAGAAGTTGAGGCCATCAGTGAAGGTGTCAGTGAAGACAACGGCTGTTGTTGTTGTGAACCCGGTTTGTCTTATATTGTCTCAATGGTATTGAAATGAGTTATTTAATGGATTGTATTTCAGGTCACATCCCAGGAATGCTGTCCGTAAACGCGGCGTTCAATCAGCGGTGGTTATCGTGGGAAGTGACACATATTAACTATGTTCTCGAGGGCTACTCCATTAGTGACAACTCAGCGCTAACTATGTTACAGCCCTATGACCTCAGAAAAGCTCTTATTATTTATTACATCAAATCTATTATTTATTATTGCATTACTTCTAAAAGTCTTGAGAAATGGATTACTAATCCAGAGATCAAAGAAGCGATTGGTGTTATGAAAGACCAGAACTCTGTAGAACTCGACCCCATCTTCAACGCCAGTGTCGACGAAGACTATGACTTCCGGAGTTCGGGAATCACGCGCTCGAGTTTCTGCAGTGTTTATAGCGATTGGATTCACTATTGTTTGAGAGAAATGACTAAAACATCGAAACCTGACTTCGATGTCGACGAAGAGAAGGAGAGCTTAATTGTGTCGTTATGTCTAAGTCTGAGTCTATTGGCCAGACGTGCTCTCAGTGCTGCCTCTCATCACAACTCATTCACGAGCGTTGAGTTCTTGTTGTTTGGATTACACGCTCTCTTCAAAGGAGACTTTCGTATCACTTCTCCAAAGGATGAGTGGGTTTTCCAAGATATGGATCTCTTGCATAAAGTGATCGCACCGGCAGGTAATTCAGTATTAGTTTTGTATAAATGGGATTAGTATTGATATAACAAATCATTTGGCCGACAGTGCGAATGGCCCTTAAGCTACATCAGGACCACTTCATGTCTACTGAGGAGTACGACGACAACCCAACCCTTTTTGATGCCATCAATAACTACCAGAAAAATCTGGTCATCTCGCATGAGGCAGACCCTGTCTGGAGGAATGCCGTCCTTTCCAATGTTCCCTCACTGTTGGCGTTAAGACATGTGTTCGATGACGGCGCCGATCAGTACAAGATTATTATGTTGAACAGGAGATACCTCTCCTTCAGAGTCATTAAGGTTTGCCATCATTTCTCTTATCAGTAATTTCTCTAATATTGTGTTGAAATGATAGGTAAACAGAGAATGTGTGAGAGGATTGTGGGCCGGACAGCAACAAGAGTTGATTTATCTCCGGTTTGTCGCAAACTATTTATTTAAAAACCAATCAATCTTTTCATTCAATGGTTTCTCTATTTTCTAAGGAATCGTAATCCAGAGCGCGGTTCCATTCAAAACGCTAAACAGGCGCTCAGGTATGCCATCGCTATTAGGTTTATATAAGTGAACCAAATTTATACGTTTATTCAATTATTTCAGAAATATAATCAACTCGTCGTGCGATCAACCCATCGGTTATCCCATATATGTCTCCCCTCTGACCACTTCCTTCGCAGAAACCAATGACAACATGAATCGAGTCATCGGTTATCCTATAACTCTTGGAATGTTTAAGAGGGCTTTACTCAGGTGTTGGAATCGGTAGGCATTCAGTCATTGCATACATTTATACAGATTTCTAATGCATTGTAATCTATGACAGGATGAGAACCCGTTGTGGCGAAGGCTGTTCCAGTGGTGGCACTGGTCTTAACGCAGACTTCGCTGAACTCTCCTCATCGACCACTTCGTGTCGTAGAGTCGAGTCGATTGCACTCGAAAGAGGTGTTGTGTTCGCCATATATTGCCATATATTTGACAATTGACTAATGGTTTCATTGAATGTCCGTTTAGTCCGGACTTCCAATTATAGCGAGTCTTCGAGTGAATACGATTCGAGTCGTTCGCGTGAAATGATTTACCGCCGGTCGCGGACACAACCGCATCCCATGTCATACCATCACTTCAAGTATTCCGACAGTAAGTCCAGTGCCAGACAGGCGGCCACTCTCGTCAACTTAACGGCGTTGAGATCCGTTCCGCCATCCAATC
>CAJPVJ010000376.1:0-26934 GCA_905397405.1 Oppiella nova
AAAACGTCTAAACATTTGTGGAAAACTCTATGTTTTATCACTATTTCTTACTTTTCTTATTCTGGTCTCTATTGGCGGTAATCTTTGCGTTCATATCCAGATTGGATTGAGACATGTCTGCCACGTGTAGATTCAGATTCAGATCGGAGTTCAAGTCACCGAACTTGCCTTTTGGGTCAGATCCCCGTCCACTCTCACGATCAGAGACCGACTTTGGGATAGTTTTGGTGACTTTAGTACGTCTAGACTTGCGATCCTTGAGTTTACAGAATGTATAGCAAAAGAGTATTAACAGTAAACTCATTATTATGCTAAACAACACCAACAACACGATGGCCAGTATGAGTGTCGTGGGAGGCGTGTAAGGGTTGGTCGGACTCGGACTCGGTTTAGTATAATTGAGTTGAACGGACTGAGCTCTGGGTAATGAGGTTGACGCCACAAAACGCATTGTAGTTATAATGAGACATACAATTAATGTCAATACAGTGTGTGACCACATCTTTCTGTTATAACACAAATATGTCTCTATTTAATTGTATTTTTGTGTTTGTTTTGAATTTTAATTTCTAAGTTAGAAATTCTAAGCGTTAATCGAAATAGTATTATATATTTAAATATTAAAAGCGCGCTATAAATAGTTATTACAGTAATTACTAATTACATTATATCAAATGTTTAATAAATAAAACAATAAATTAATCTAATGAAAAATTGGAAACTATTTAACTAGTTATTTATTAAACATTTGATATAATGTAAAGAATTTTAAAAATTAATTTTATGAATAATAGCAAATATTTGTTATTAATGAATCAAAAGTTATGAGAAAAGTATGTTTTGTAATAATTATTGATATATTTTTATGCCATCCTTGTCCAAACATTTGTCGAAAACTCTATGTTTTGTCACTATTTCTTAATTTTCTTATTCTGGTCTCTATTGGGGATAAACTTTGCGTTCATATCCAGATTGGATTGAGACATGTCTGCCACGTGTAGATTCAGATTCAGATCGAAGTTCAAGTAACCGAACTTGCCTTTCGGGTCAGATCCCTGTCCACCACCAACAGCCCCTTCATAGGCTTTTGGTATACTTTTTGGTAGTTTATTAGGTTTTGTTTTGCGATTCTTGAGGTCACAGAATGTATAGCAAAAGAGTATTAACAGGAAACTCATTATTATGCTGGAAAACACCAACACCACGATCGCCAGTGCGAGTGCCATACGATGTTCAGGGTTAGGTGTTGGGTGTTTAGTAGTAGATGAGGTAGTTTTGTTTGTTTGACTACTGGACACAAGCATTGTGGTTATAGTCAGAAATACAATTAGCTTGGATACAATTTGTGACCACATATTTCTGTTATCAGTCAAATACTTTTTCAATTTATTTGTATTCTTTGATCTGATTTATAGTTTTAATTTTTTAGTTTATAATTCTAGCCGTTAATTAAAATTGGTTTTAAATATTAATTATCGCGCTATTAATAACACTGATTAAAAAATTAGTACCGCTAATAAATTGATATAATATGGGATTTTAAAAATGTTTTTGCTTTATTGAACTGCTGTATACAGTAGATTTAATATAGTTATAATAATGCCCTGGGCCTTATCCCAGGTAATCCTTTATCATTGTACTCCTTGGCCTATTGACATACATTGACTCCCATATAAAGTGCAGGATTAGAGTGATTGAAGACCAAAGTCATACTGTATTTCACACGTGTTTTGCATTTCTTTCAATTCTAATAATATTCTAAATCTGTTTGACTTTCAATTGAGACCATCTTTTGATGGCAAACTAGTCGCTGATGACAACCGTAGAAGAATGGCATCAATAAGTGAATCAATTGTACCGCAAGTTTATGGAAAAGACTCTTTCGACAGATTTGGTACCGATTTGTGTGAAGTCTTATTGTCTTATCTCAAACTCGAAGACCGGTTCCGTTTCGAGTGTTTGTCCAAAGAGTGGCAGACATTGATACATAAGACACAAACACATCTGACATGTATTAAGAAAATAAATGAAACTTCGTTTGAATAGATACTAAAGAAGTGCCAAAACATCACAAAAATAACTTCAAACATTGGATCCATTGATAATTCAAAGATTAAATTAATTATAAAACATTGCAATCATTTGAATCGTGTTTCCATTGATTTCAATGCCTTGAATAATGAGACGATCGTTAATTTTTTCGTAAAGTTTGCGAAAAGTTTAAAATCAATTGAATCGTGTGATCACCGCAAAGACATCACAATCTGGAAGTTTGTGGACACTTGTGCTAAGTTTTGTACAAATTTAACAAAATTTAACTTTTATTGGAGTCCATTGTCCGCCGTTCTCATTGATCCCACAAATGAGGTGTTGTTTCATAGATTAAAACAATTTTCATTCAAATACACGAAAGAAGATGCGAATAGATTTGAAACATTTGTCAAAAGCTATGCAAAGACTGTGAAATCAATTTCTCTGGAAAT
Organism: Oppiella nova; assembly: GCA_905397405.1. Classification (NCBI taxonomy): domain Eukaryota; kingdom Metazoa; phylum Arthropoda; class Arachnida; order Sarcoptiformes; family Oppiidae; genus Oppiella; species Oppiella nova. The sequence goes on from CAJPVJ010000376.1 coordinate 2,484, forward strand.
CGATAGTAATTGCGATGAAAAGTCAGTTGCGATACTAATACATGGTTTGTCACAAATGCCTCAATTAAATGAATTATTAATACACTTATATGACTCAACACAACCGCATAATAAGCATTTAAAATGGGATCAATTGAAACAAATAGGCGTCAATTGTGCTAAACTCAAGATTTTTGGACTCCATGTTGACATTGATTCTTATGAAATAATGTCTCAATTATTGCAAACAATTAATCAATACTTTAATCAATTAAAACGTGTGCGAATGAGAGTTAGTTTACCTGATCAGTTTGTATTGAGTAGTGAATCATTGAATCGATGCAAACGTATCGAACATTTCTGTGTCTGGTCTCATGGTATAAGAGTTGGCGAAGACTTTACACACAATATCGACAAACATTTACCACGGATTCAAAGTATTATGTTTGAGAAAACAGATATAACCGACAATTTGTTGCATTCATTGTGCAAACTCGGTAAAATACAAACCATTCATTGCGATGATTGCAATATAAAGTTTACATTAAAAGGTATTTATAATGTAATCACTAATTGTCCCAAAATTAAGAAAATTGTTGTCAATAAGAAGAGTGTATGGGATATGGGATTACATGTAACTCAATGATTATGTTATTTTAGTATATAATCAAATATAATAAGCAAATAAATTTTAAGTAATTTATTCAAATATTGAATACACATTTCTGTGTTGTTTTTATTACGGTAGGTTTAATCACGTTTTATAAACCCTGATAACTTTCTTGTATTTATCAACACTTTTCAATTGGTTTGGATTACGTCGTCGACTGCCTTTCCTTCTGGGACGCCTACCCTTCCGCTGAACCACAATATACTTCTTCTGCTTAGTTGTGGCCATAAACCCTGGTGAAAACTGCTGAAAGCTGTGTTGGAAGTCGAATAAAAGCACGAAAACTAACCGCGGAAGTCGGTACAGTAGTTGTGATGACAGGTGTAGATGGACAGGAGGACAGAGTAGGGGAGGATCACCACTACCTTCCCTGATATCCTCATCGGACTCCGTGTTGTCCTCTTCTTCAAGGTGGTGAAAAGCCTACTAAAGCACTTATAAAAAGAACTAAAAAGAGAAACCAAATTTTGGCAGCCGCGAGAATTATTGGCAAACGAGCTGGGACAGTAGTCATGATGGCCACGCTGGCAAAGACTGTTGCTGACGTAATCGTTTGACTTGAGTGGCAGCATAACGACTGGCCTCATCAATGTCTTTGGCTATACTTTCGGGCATTTCGATGATTATTTTGACCGTTTTCTGATCGGACCGGGAGTCTAGTCCAGTGGGTATGGATGTGGACTGCGCCGGGATGTAGATTGGCTGCGAGTCTGTACCCCCACCACCACCGCCACTGTTGGCAAACACCTGACACGGATTATCTGGTGTTCTGCTCGATACGAATGTGAGGGGAAGTCCTACCGGTTGTCTGGCTGTCATGTATTGAATAGGATTTTTGGTGGGATTGTTGTTTGAGTCTAAATGTTTAGGAAATTAATGTTAATTACAATTACAAAGTTAAATAAAAACTTTGAACTCAAAACTATTGACATTAACAAAACATTACTGTATATGCAAATAAATAATAAAGTTTCAAATGAATCTAATTTTAGTAGCACTAATCTATAATTGTGAATGATCTAGTACAAACCTCTAGCCAAATACACCAGGTTGCCATAGACCTACTGTCACAATCCGCGTCCTCACCATTCCCGCAGCCTCCGTTCTGAGACAAACAATTGTCACCCGTCAACTGACCGGGAATTGTAGAACTACCTCGGGAACAGCAATTCAAACACTAAATTATCTTTTCCCACATCAATAGACTGGACACTCGTCTCGACAGACGATGTCAATCCACTATCACCTGAGCCACCGGTGCTCACCACTTCGATATTGCCCGGCGATTGCATACCCTGTATCCCTTGCATACCCAGGCTATCCAGTGACCACTCGGTGGTGTCGGAGCCCAGTNCATCAATAGACTGGACACTCGTCTCGACAGACGATGTCAATCCACTATCACCTGAGCCACCGGTGCTCACCACTTCGATATTGCCCGGCGATTGCATACCCTGTATCCCTTGCATACCCAGGCTATCCAGTGACCACTCGGTGGTGTCGGAGCCCAGTCCCATACCACCATAACCATAACCACCGCCGTACCGGGTATGCGACCACTCCTGACTGGACACCCGCTTAATCCCCAGAGTTATGTTCAACTCGTTTGAGGTAAAGATTACTATGAATAGCAATCGGATGTAATGATTAAACATTTTTATTATGACTTATCAGATGGTCTTATCATAACGTATGAGTTCTGTATAACTGAGAGTTTAGTAAACTGTTTACTAAATGGCAGTAAAAGTGGTGACAAGAAATTGACAAAATATTTCCTTTGATGCTCTGCTGACAGACAAAATCAATGACTTTTTGATTTGTAAGTATGAATACAGTAATAATAATCTGTAATATTGCTAAATGTATTGTCAATGAATGCTATTATGGTATGGAAAGCATAATGTTTGGCAGTATTTTCATTATTCTTCACATTTCAAGCGAGTATTCACTGAAAGGATTACAAAAGGATTTCCCAAAGAAAGAGAAAATACTATTTTGTATTCAGAAATGTAAAAATATTTTTCGGATTGTTTTCAATGCATTTCTAATGAGTAATATTCGTGAAAGAAATGCATAAAAATTATTTATTACCGGTATTATTACAATTAACAGTAATTTTTATATTTCCTAAATTAGACTACAGTATACTACAGTATTTTTATTTTTTAGATTTTATTTTAATAAATAAAAATAGATTATCAAAAGTTATATTTAATAATTTTATGAAGTGAAATGACTTTTTGAGTATGTTAAATAATTATTCAAATTAAAATCTATTCAAATATTTTTATTTAAACTAATAAATTATTTAAAAATAAATGGCCATAATTTTTATGTTAAATAAAACGAAACTAAAAAAACGAGTTATCAACTTAAACCTTTATAAATGTATTTAATAATAAACAAATTACAGGTGAAAGTAATTAGCAAATAACTAAATTAAATAGTTTTTAAAAATTTATAGCAAGTTATATAAAATAATTTTTTAAAACTTATCTAGGTCACAGAATATTCTATAATAAATTACCAGGAAATGTTTTTTATCAAAAAACTGATGAAAAGTTTTTCATAAAATTCATTAGAAATCATTGAGAGATTCACTGAAATATAGTTTATAAAACAATATTTACTTTTGATATACACTTTGACCCCATTTTCAGGGGAAAGGGGCTTCAAAATCATTGAAAATTATGTATAACTACTTGTATTATAGATTTAAATATTTATTATTAATTGCATTGTGTTTACTATTATTCATAAATCATGTGTCCAGCGATGATAAAATAATCAATAATATCGATACAAATAGTGATTTATCGCAAAACGAGTCTATGGTATGGATATCAGTGCCGAAACTTAAGCTGACACAAGTGCTCCAGACTATACGACATACCATTCCGCTGGTGGACAGTATACCTGTCATTATCAATAGTAATAATAACAACAATCATAATAACAGCACTAATAAACAAAATGAAGGCAATCAAAGCACCTATAGTTTTGTGGACTCGATTAAGGAGCAGATGAGGGGCTGGCCTTTCGATGTGCTCCAGGAGTTGGCCCGTGCTTTGCCCATAAGAAACAGTAATAGTAGTAGTAAAAGCATTTATTTCTTACACCCATTTCCCTTTTAATTGATGATTCAATTACTCGTAAACTAATTACAAGATTCAATGAATAACAAAATGCTTTGAATTTGTCGCTAGACTTGCAAACCGTTTGCTACCAAGACTTGGGCTGCTATTCAAGCAATGATTATCTCCATGTGTTGGACAGACCCATATCGATGATGCCGATGAGCCCCCTGGCCATTGATATCCAATTCAATTTGTTCACGTGTGAGAACAAGTACCGGCCCCTCCTGTTCGGCTATAAGCCCGACGACGACTCCATCATTAAGTCGCCGTTTGATCCGCGAAAGAAAACCAAATTCATTATACATGGCTTTCGCGACTATTATGACGACATGTATTGGATGGGTGTATGTATCACGCAGTCAATACTACCTCTCTGTCCCCTTTAAAGGACCGAGATCATTATTTAATAGCAGAATTTAATTGTATTATTAAATTCTGTAGGATATGAAAGATTACATTCTGAAGCGTTCGTGTAACTACAATGTATTCTGTGTGGACTGGTATGTAATGGTTGCTATGATTATAAGTTATAATTTATAACCTTGTATTTTAATTATGTGTTTTTTAGGTCAAAGGGCGCGAAGGTTACCAACTATTTGCTGGCAGTGGCCAACACCCGGATCGTGGGAGCAATGGTCGCCCACTTCATCGAAAGGCTAAATAACGTGACAAATGCCAGCCCTAAAGACATGGAGATGATTGGGCACAGTCTGGGCGCGCATATAGCCGGTTACGCCGGGGCCCGCTTTGATTACCCAAAAGTGGCCAAAATCCTGGGCTTAGACCCGGCGGGACCGGCATTTCAGACCGATGAGGCCGACCTCAGGCTTGATCGCAGCGATGCGGATCTGGTAGTTATATTGCATACGGACGCGGGCACTGTTATGTCAGAAGGTATGTGCGATTAACATATGCTTTTTAAACAGATTTTATACCTCAATGTTTGTGTAATTTTTATTACATTTGTATGTAATATAGGGTTTGGAATTGAGGCCTCTTTAGGACACTTTGACTTCTATCCCAACTCTGGTCTCAAACAAATTGGTTGTGAACTGACTCGAGGGGTGTCCAACTTTCTGCTCAAAGGGGCTGAAGGTATGCACCCATAGCTAGTATTGTCTGCAAATTAAAAATTAAAACTATGGTTTAATTTGTATTTACCATAATTAATTGAGTATTACACACTATTTTTGCCTGTTTATTGTGTGATAGGAATTGTGGATACCGTGAACTGCAACCATAGGAGGGCCACAATACTGCCCATATCGGAGCCCTCCCTATTCAACACCTGTCAACTCATAGCATACGAGTGCGAGAGTTACGAGAAGTTCGCGGAAGGGGAGTGCGCCGACTGCGGCCCCAATGAGGAGAAGTGTAAGCCATTGAATTTGGACACCAATTACTGGGATTATGCCGACCATATCGGCCCCGAAGAGCGCATTGAGGACCAGACCTCCAAACAGTTGTTCCTACAAACCAGCGAAATGTTTCCCTTTTGCTTATATCACTACCAGATTGTGGTATTAAATCATTTGCATATGTTTTATATGTTTTAACTTAAGGTTTAGTATAATTACAGATATTTTGAAATGTTTTATAAAATATAATCTCACTAACAGTTATAAACATTTATAGCAATATTAATTAACACTTTTAAGTTAATGAGGTTTTATTTTAAAATAACTATTAGTTTTACTAATTTTAGTAACAAGCCTAAACTAATTTATAATACTAATTATTATTACTATATTTTAATTGTTTACATAAAATTTGTTTGTCAATGTATATAATAGGTGTATACATCAGAGAACAGTACACTAACCACTGGAAGTATAAAATTATCACTTTTTGGTGAAAAACGAGACAAATTAGGTGTAAAATTGGCGCAAATGTTGAACAGATTTAAGCCGAAACAGAGGTATACCTATCTATTGACGTATCCAAAGGACTTGGGTTTAGTGTTGTCGGCAGAGCTGTTCTGGTCCTTCAGTGGCATCGATCAGTTGAACCCAATGTTTATGATTAGGAAACCGGGGATTAAGATCAGAAGAATTGATGTCAATTTTATGAGTAATTCAAATCCCAGGTTTGTGTAGCATTTTTACACGATATTCATATGAAACTACTGTACTTATAATCAAGAATATTCTGTTTAGTATACCGTACAGTGTTCATTAATATAGTATAATACATAAGTAGGATAATATTTTATAAATAAGATTTTTATGAGATTAACTTGTACTCAATAGATTAATTATAATAATGTGTGTATTATTGATACATAGAGTGCGTAAGAATTTCTCGTCCAAATTGTGTCCGGTAATGACACGTGAAATAAATGATGGCGAGTCCGCACGCTTTCAAATTTGCAATAAGTTTGAGAGAGAAGTATGTATTTCGTCAAATCTATTTATTCACACAATATTTAAATTAATTATTTTGTTGCAGATGTCGTAAATGTTTTTGGATTATAAGTAAAATGTATTTTTCAATCACTATATTCAGTGGAAAGAATTGTGAGTTGTATTTATTTATTACGAAAAATAAAATTATTTATTTATTATAATAACATAAATTAAATGTGACAATAATTTTTATTTGTGTTGTGTGTGTGTGTGTGAGAGAGAGAGAGAGAGAGAGAGTATCGATTAATTCAAACAGTTTCCTGATTACAAATATTATCGATTGAATTGAATATAAAAGAAATAAAAAATAATTGAATCAAAAAATAACAAAACATTTTTGACTACAATTGCGATAAAAGTGAAATGAAATGAATAGCACTTTGCAATCAATTAATGTATTTATGTTTCCGATTCAATACAATGAAAGGATGTCTACAGAGAGACAATGAAAGAGCCGGACATCAAGTTTTGATAAAAATAGTCGACAATCTCTTCAATCGAGAAATACAGTATGCATTCAGTCATAGAAAACATACTCTACTGTATATAACATACAATAACTCTTATACAATATTTAATGAACAATATATAAGATATTAGTTTAAATTATACAAAATTATAAATATAGTAAATATATTAGTTTGAATTTTGTTACTAGAAGTGAACCTGTTTATTTAGATTTAGTGTTAACTTATTGAGTGTATTATTAACGTGAATAACTGAGTGCATGGAAAGCACTATCACTTTCACAATACAATTCACATCAAATTAGTTTAGAAACTCGTATTACTGTCGCTAAGAGTTATACAGTATAATAAATGTTATGTTTTTTAACTTTGGCATCTAATAAATCATATATTAAATCAAAATTTAAATGAATAATATACTTTCTATATATACATAACCAAAATAAGTACAATTTGTTATAATACGTACCTATAGGTAGGCTAAACCTTATTTCTATTATTAATTATAATCAATTTAGTTAGCTTTATTAATAAAAGTCAATAAAAATAAATATTTCTATATTTCAAATTCAAAATCTCAAGATTATGCCCTAATTTTGCTTAAAATTCTAAAATAATTAAAATAGTTACGAACCAATCAAATAGTTATTTATAGTAAAAATAAAACTCTTAAAATGACCCTGATTACATGATTCGTATGCATAGCTAATCTCATGAAGTTCTTGGCTATCGCAACAAATAGTTAAATAACTGGATTTCGATGCTTTACTTATGAACAATACGTTGGTTTTAGTCAATACAAATGTATACTAGGTGATATACAGTATATAAGTTGATAGTATAAATTCAAACTAATAAATGAAAAGCAATTTTGTCTGAAAACTCAATAGTTTTGTTCAAATATTTTTAATTACAAATCACTCACGAATTCAATGAAGTAATGAATGGGTGGTTGCATCGATGAAAACATTGAAGGCATGAGTGTGTAGCCCAACCCCCTGAGCCCACTATCTCCTGGGCTTATGGTTTCGGTCGAAATCGTAGACGTTATCGTTTTTGAAGCCCTTTTGTTTAAACAATTTGCTGAACATCTGAATGTAGTCCTTATATTTAGGCTCATCGGCGAAGTCGAGGGCCCGGACGGCCGTCAGGTAGTGGCAGAACTCCCGGGGCAGGTCAGCGCACAGACCCTCCGGTGTCGTACGCTCCTTAATGCGCGCGATTTGCCGGTACTTCTCGGGTATGGTGTTTGCCTTGACGCCCATCCACGGCAGCTCACCCTTCATGAGGTATATAAACATGTAGCCGAGCGCCTCCATGTCGTCCCGGCGGCCCTGCTCGCAGCCGCGGTTGTTATTGACGGACATGTAGCGTACCGTTCCCGTCACGCCCTTGTTCTCGACAAATGGTATGTGCTTTCCCTCGTCATCCAAGTACTCCTTACAGAGGCCGAGGTCTATGATGTGGACGACGCTGTAGGAGTCGGTGCCCGACTGTCCGAACAGGAAGTTCTCGGGTTTGGTGTCCCGATAGATAAGACCCTTTCCGTGGAAGTACTCAATCACGTCAAACAACTGGATCATCAACTGGATGGTGGTCTTGAGGCTGAACTTTGTGCCGCACCTGTCGTGCACCTTCTCCAGGGAGGGCCCCAATAGGTCCATCACGAGGGCGTTCCACACCCCCACCGGACCGAAGTAGTAGATCCGAGGGATGCCCTTATGTTGGGCGCCCTCCGCCTTCAGTATCTTAAAGAAGCGGAACTCAAACGTCAACTGTTTCTTCTCGATGTCCTGTCTCTCCATTTTGATGGCCACCTCTTCGCCGGTCTGAATGTTTTTGCCGGTATAGAGGCGTCCGAAGGAACCCCCGGCCAAATACCTGCCCACCAGATACCGCTTCCCCACTTTGAGCCCTTCCGGGTTATCCTTGTCTTTGTCTCCCATTCAGCCGAGAGGTCAGTGGACTCAATGACAACCGATTTGTGATTCACTGCAAAAGATTTGGTTTTGGATTTGTTTTTGTGTAGAAAATTAAAGTATCATGATAATTGCAAAAATGTATTTTTATTTAATTATTGAGAAACACTGCACATGTAAATGAAGTAAATGATAATACTGTGTATTAAATAAAATAATAGATCAGTTTTGTAACAATAGATTTGGTGGTATCGCACGATCGTGAGCCATACCATATCTGTCAAGTGGATCAGGGTCAATTCCAGGGTCCGGAGAAGGCACTGAAGTACAAATGGACTCCATTTGAGTTCCTAGCAGATGGTGAGGAGCTCTATAAGAAAATGAATGGACTCAAAAATCCGGTGCTATTCCTGGGGCCCAATGAGTCCGAGTTCGGGTCCATCTCTTGGAGACTCGACATCATTCCCAAAGGAAATTTACAAATTGACGGAAAAGTGTGTCATCTCGTAGTGCCAGAGGGCGCCCGTATCCATGCCATTGAGGAATGGGCGGACGGGTGGGCCGAAATCGAAGCCAGGCATATATATGAACGCCTATACGAGTCGAATGTCGAGATGAATGACAACAGTTATCTTAATCCCACGAATGGGTTTGTAGTCCCGGAGCCGGGTATGATGAACAAAATCCTTGGTATCCTTGGTAAAGTCAATATCAAGTTTTTCACCCTCAATATGATTACCATAAGAGTGCAAAGGATAAGGAGCCCCTACCCGTTATTTACAACAACTGTCACCAAGTCTTGTGGTGGAGAAGTAGTACCGAAGTCGACAACAATGGGAACGACGACTAGAGACGTCCGCCCATATATGCCCCCCGATTGGCCGCACATACAGCCCAATATGGCCGTACAAAAGAAGTATTACCGCAAACGAGAGCCCGGATTCATGTCCAACGATGTGATTGAGGAGAAGTTTGACACCGACCACAAGTTACAAATGCTACCCGAAAACTATATCTACAAATACCAGACCGTTGCCGACCACTGGGACAAAGACTATTACCGACGGGGAGACCTCCACGAGAATTACATCAATTGCTTCGATAGGAAACCGTTTGGCGAAGACGGCGGAGAAGAGGACGGAGTGTCCGGTTATATGGGAATCGACGGACGCTTTTACAAGAAAAATGATGACTGGGAACGAAGAGTGGGAGTGATTGGGTCCTTGTATTATGTGGCGGACCCCCAGTATGCGGGACCAGAAGCCCCACCGCCTCCACCCCCTCTCCCACGTATTCGAAGAGGACCCTCAAGACAACCCTCAGAGCGTATCAACAGTCAGCACAACAGTCGGGGCCAAAGAGGCACAAGACTTAAGTGAAGATCAGTTTATAGACTGACAAACAATTCATAGAAAACACACAAATAGAGTATCAATGCCTTTAAAAGTAACAATCATTTCCATCAGTTTTCAATTCAAAGCATTCATTGATTTCTATTAATTGCATTAAAACAAGTATTTTTATTTCAATTTGCGTTCATTTGAATTAGAAATTTATAAATAAATACAAGTAATACAATTTCTAAAAATTTATTACTTAACTACCTGTTCAAATTACTTAATTATGTATTATTATGAGAGAAAAGGGGAGAAATTATAACATACCAACAACGCATACAAACTATAGCCGGGAGAAACCAAACCATTATCGGCGAGAAAGAGGTTTTTTGGGTCGGATGTGACACCGGAAACAAAGAGGAGAAAGACGTGAAGTGATTGACAAACGCCTCCAAAGACAAGAAACAATGTGAATATGATTTCATCCAAAAGTTGACATTTATATCCATAAGTTCTCAATACAAAGTCAAGTATTCAATGATTTCAATAGATTTTATTAAAAAAGTATTTCTATTCACATTTATTTTGTATTCAATGGTTTGATTTATTAATTCAAATAAAATATATCTATTAAATGTATGCGTTAAATAATTTAAAATTAATAATTATTTAATTTATTACACTAGGATATATTAGTATTAAAGTACAGTGCATGCACACATTAAAATTGTACTGAACCACCCAGACCATTATCAATATCATGAGTGCAAAATAGGTTTAATTTATTTATAATAGTGTACGGCAAATAAGATTATATTTTGCGTTTAATTATACTGTATTACATTTCACTTTACAAACACTCATTAAGATTTTGATAATAAAATTCAGTCTTTTATTTCAGATTTCAAATTTCAGTTTGTTATCTGTTTAATGTCTTTTTTGTTTAAATGTCATAATTCAAAAGCAATTTAACCAGTATCACACCGCTATAGTGACAACAACACATATAAATTATTATATCTAATATATCAAATAGTTTGTGTAATTCAATAAATAGTAAAATGAAAAAAGCAAATTATGTTATCTCTTAAATGAATGCAGAATTAAAAATTAAAAACTTTATTTGAATGTTTCTACAAGAAAATGAAAGTGATTATCATTTATGAACTGAACTGATAATATAATACTGACAGTACTTTTAAAAAGTTGTAACACTTTTTGATTGAAATTATCCTGATATGTTATAATAAAAGCTGATACGAACCGGCAATTCACATAAAACACTACTTCAAAAATACTGTATTTTATCTCATTTAATGCACTTTTGATGCAATTTTCATGTTATATAAAACACAGAAAAAATTAAATTAAGTAATCATAAAATAAATAATCATTTATTTATTGAAAGTACAACTTTCTGACTAAGTTTGCAATTACAATGACTATTAGAAAGCTAACGGTGCTGTTCACACCACTTGACGGTTGGGGACACATCAACGCCTGTCACGGGTTGGCCGAGGAGTTGAAACGGAGAGGACATCGGGTGGTGTTTGCCGTCGATAAGGCCTTTGAGGGAAAACTACTACCCTTTGGGTTCGAGGAGTGTATACATGGCTTGAAAGTGGACGGGGAGGCCGAGGAGTATTGGCCAGAGTTTGTCAAGAAGAACGGCCAGTGTTTCAAAGAAGAGCCCATTGTTATTGTCGAGAAGTTCTTAGTGAACGCTATGACCAAAATGTTTGCCGATAATAAGGAACGGGAGGCACAGTATAAGGAGATCATCGACAAAGTAAACCCCGATTTGATTGTGACGGATAACTATGTAAATATGCCGACGATTACTAATTGTGGAATACCTTGGGTATGGTTGTTCTCGGCGGCCGTACACTTTGCACTCAATGATGACAATAGGATACCACCGCCGTGGGCTGGTATGTAATCTAGCTTTATTTATTTATTTGATTTTTATAAATAGTTTGTTCAATACTTATTTGATACATTAAATTTTAAAAATAGAATCAATTAATTTAATTTTTAAAATAATATCATCAGTTTAATTTAATACCATAGTTTTATAAATAATATATATTATAAATATTATATTTAAATTTATAATAAAAGTATTATATATATTATAGTTTATTATTAAAATAGTAAACTCCAAATTAGTATCTGTATTAAATCAAATATGTAAAAATATTAATTTTCTAAATAAACGATAGGCCTACCCCTACATGACCGCAAAGATTGGGCTAAATTCCGGGAACGGCGTCAAAAACTATACTATAATTTACACAAACAAATCAATGAATACACCGTAGAAAAGGGAGCACCAAAACTAGTGGAGGGGCGCCTACACCCTCTCAGCCCGTACCTCAACATCTATTTCTGGCCCAAAGAGTTTGAATACTCGGAACTGCAACCGATGTCCGACAACTGGGTTCGGGTCGAGAGCTTCATCCGCACGACAAACGACACGTTTGACATACCGGCCCAACTCCAGGCCCACCGGCCGGCCGACAGTAAACTCATATTCGTGTCGATGGGTTCGTTCGGGTGCGCGAACGTCGAGCTCATGACTCGGTTGACACAAATATTAGGCAAATCGCGGCACCGGTTCATCGTCTCAAAGGGGCCGGCGTTTGAGTCGCACCAATTGCCGCCCAATATGTGGGGCCAGAGGTTTCTGCCCCAGACGGCTATCCTTCCCAAAGTCGATTTGGTTGTATCGCACGGCGGGACGACTGTCACCGAGAGTTACTATTTCGGGAAGCCGTGTCTTGTGTTACCACTGTTTGGCGATCAGTTAGATGTGGCCCAGAGGGTGGTCGAGACGGGACTGGGATTAAGACTTAATCCCTTCCACTGTACGGAAGAGGAGTTGTTGACAGCCGTGGATGCGATGGCCAAAGACGAGGCACTGGCCCTAAGAGTGGCTGATATGGGGAAAAGGATGCGAGAAAGCAGTGATAAGAAGGTTGTGTCCGATTTGGTGGAAAAGATTGCCAATAATAAAGTGAATTGAACTTGGCCATTAATTTCTAGTAAAATAAATGTAATTGATAACTAATAAATCTTGATATATAAATGTACCATCTTATTTGAAATGTTAGAAAATTAATAGTTTTCTGATTTATTGATACAGTATTTCAAACAAATTCATATAGAAAATAAAATTCAAAAATGTTGGCATAAGTTATAAATGCCTAATAACTAATACAAAATTTAATAGATAGAAATTTTCAACACAACAATATAATGATTGAGTATTTTGTCGCAAATCATATCGCAGTTTCATTCAAATTGATCGCAAATATCAGACAAATTTGATCCCTATTTAGACATTCCAGACAATTACTAATGGCCTGGGTCACACCTAATCTGTTGCAAATGAATGGTCTAAAGTACATACGCCTTCAACCGGTGAGATACTATTGGAGACCAAGTTATTGCCAAAACGCACTGTATATTAACTGGTTGTTAACTGAGGGCATTACTCGACTACTCGAGTATGACCAGCCTTATCTACGCCTGGTGTCGGGACCCCTATGTAACACGGTGGTCGAGGGGAAGATCCAGTTCCACACATCGATATTCGGTGATAAGGCCCCCAATTATCAGCTTAAGTATATCGGTATCAAAAGGGACAGTCCGTTTGTCTTCGCCGCCGACTATCGGAGTCGAGTGAAAGCCATTAGAAATCCGGTGCTATTCCTGGGGCCCAATGAGTCCGAGTACGGGTCCATTGCGTGGGATCTGCGGATAGAAATGATTGAACGAAAGCATAATCATCGCACCTGTACTCTGATTATGCCAGAGGGCGGTCGCATCCTCGCCATCGAGGACTGGGACGCAGGTATCGACGAATTGAAGGTCCGGCACCGGTATGAGCGCCTACACGAGTCCAACACCAGTATGGAGAGACACAACTTTCACATCAATCACGACAAAGAGTTCGTGAGACCCGACACCGACGATATGATGTACAAGATATTAGGTGTAGTGCACCGGGAGATCGACATCGATATCCATAGAAGTAACCGTGCGTTTAATCGGAGACAAGTAGGGATGGACAGACTTCCTATTCTATACAAATCTCGGGTAAGCCATTGGACACCAACTAATCCCAACCACACCCGACCCCCAATGCCTCCCGAGTTTCCACTCATTCAATACGAAACTAATGGTGTGATCAGTTACGTCAAACACAAAGGGATAATTGAATACTATTGCATCAAAATGAACACAAATGAAAAGGGGCGTGTGGTTGACGATTGCTTGACTCGTATAAATGAGCAGGGACAGGTATTTTATTATAAAAAGGCTGAGAAACCCATTTTCCACGACATTTTTGAGTGTGTAAAACAGGACAATGCAGTCACAAAACTGCTCAATCAGTTTGAGTGCGACGGCAGCAATGGTTATGTGGGTATTGATGGTTGGGTTTACCACAAGAGACATGACTTTCCGTCGATCGGAAAGATTGAGTCGTATTATTACACCCCTTATCAACCAAACAATTGAGTGATCAGTAGTTTTCAAATGATTTTGAGATTCAAATAAAATCTGATTCAGTTTACAAATAATTGCAATTTTTATTCAATTTATCAAATTAAAATATTTATAATTTTTAAATTAGTTTATATTATTTGCTTTGTAGTAAAAATATATCTTTTGTGATTTAATATTTAATTGTAGTTTTTAGAAATGTACATGAATTGTAAATTATATAGATTTAGTAAATGTGTATTAATATAATATATTATATGTTTTGAATCAAATGTAAAGTAGGGATACAAGTGATAGGAAAGCAATTTAGTTAAAAGCCATTTGAAGTCATTTACTGTTCAAGAGTTGGAGAGAGAGAGAGAGAAAGAAAGAGAGAGAGAAAGAGAGAGAGAGAGAGAGAGAGAGNATAAGTAGGGATACAAGTGATAGGAAAGCAATTTAGTTAAAAGCCATTTGAAGTCATTTACTGTTCAAGAGTTGGAGAGAGAGAGAAAGAGAGAGAGATAGAGAGAGAATCTATTAGTGCACTTAATATACTGTATGCCACACAAGTAGGTAATGTTTTGTCTCTTTTGGTTTGAAATCAGAAGTCTTCACAGAATATACAGAATTTATATATTATATTATATTTTAGTGTTTATTTGTGAGCAGAATATATAATTATATAATAGATAGGGTTCACTGTTTTTTATACAAACAAAAATTTTATTAATTATCAAAAGCATCATTAATATTATAAATGTTTCTATTTTATTATATTAAAAATTTGCTATTTATAAATTGTATATTCTATTTTGAGATAAATATAAAATTGAACATGAATACAATATTTATTTTAATTTGTCAATACGTATTTGTAATAAATGAATCAAGCTAGGATTTATGTAAAAAAGGAAATATATTTAAAATTTAGAATTTAATAAAATTAAAAAATAACTTATAAAATCAATTTCATTTTGAATATTGAATTTAATGAATAATAAATACTGTAGAAATAAATAATTGCCATAAATTGAATAAGTAATAACAATAACATAATCTTCAATAAAATATTTACATTAAACCTAATTTATACCATTTTTATTATAATATTGTATTTTATCGTATTTTCACTTCACATTTGTATCGGTAGGACATGGCTGTGATTAACAGATTAAATGTATGATTAAATTGACATTTATTTGGATCAATGCGCCCATAGATATACAAAACGCATACATCGCTATAAACCGTATAAATAAATAAATAATAGATTTTTCATAGGAATGGAAACTAAAATAATAAATAAAAAGCAATTTTTGTGTTTTTCTAAATGAAAAAAAAACTATAATACATTAGTTTATATACAGTTATATTAATAACAAGCAAATAATTAGGTTTCCCTATGATTGCTATACAAACACACAAATAGTCACTCGGGTTTGTATTTATGGTGAAATTGACATTTATTTTGGTGTCAGAGAGAGAGAGAGAGAGAGAGAGAGAGAGAGAGAGAGAGAGAGGACTTATTTGGTATTTCTTGGCACTAACTTTATATTTGTTTCATTAAATCAGATAATAATAAATAAGTCGATCACCAAATAGTAGATTGTTTGAGAAAATTATGTTAACATTGATGGCATCGAAAGTCGTATCAAACTCTCGCAGCAAATACAAAAACCTTTTTACTTAAGTTTTTTATTTCAAGCATTTTTGCTTTTCTGTAGACATCTCTTATCAGACAAGTCTCAGAGTTTTAGTGTTTTTGTCTCTGGATATAAATCTCAGCCAAAAATAAAATACAACAAAAACCTATCCACTATAATCGCAATATAACAATCTCTACCATAGTTTCCTGTTTTTTGGTATAAAAATAGTGAAGTAAAGATTGAAATATTATTAGACATTAAGTTTTATTATAAATATAATGGCGATATTTGCCTCACGTGTAAACAATTATAAAGAATTTTGTTTTTATTAAATGATGTTTCCCGGAATTTAAACATCAATTTCTCATTTGAAATTCAATTTGTATTTTTGTTTATCGATTTTTCCTAGCTACGATTGTAAAGTAATTTATTAATATTTTTAAATACTAATACATGTATTATTAGTTAGGTAACATATTAAGTAGTATTATTAACCATAATTAAAATGTACTAAATAATCGTACAATGGCATATTTATTACAGACGTCTATATTATACAGTAGACAATTATGATCATTACTATTCAGGTTCTGTGTGTGGAAAGGGAGGCATTTGCTATGGACTTCAATATTTAGTGACAATTTTATTAGTCAAACAGTTTTTGGCATTAAGTGTGAGAGGAATAGTAAATAGGATTTTGTGTATAACTTTTGCAGTGAAAGTAATTGTCCGCCACTTTTGTAGTGCTTTTTTGTCACCAGAATTGCAATGAACTTCACATGAGTTTAAGTGTTTTATTCTGTTTAAAGAATATTCTTATTCTCTCTTAACTCGAGAGAGAGAGGGAGAGAGAGAGAGAGAGAGAGAGAGAGAGAGAGACTACAGTAGCCGGACATGAAGTACATTGAAATACACTAGTGTTTGTCCGCATACTTGAGTTCAATAACATATTATTAGACATTAAGTGCACAATCCATCAAACAATAGGTCTGTCCACTCAACATGTATTTGTTTTATATCAATGACCTCCACGTGTATTAAATATACTTAAATTTAATAAACACTTTAATTAAATAATAAATCCTAATGTAAAATCAATTGTTTCTAACATTTGAGTTAAATTGGCTTAATTTCATGGCTAGACTCCATTGACGTGTGTTTTAGCTGAAAATACCAGTGCAGATAGGAATGCCGGTCAGGAAACTAATTTAAAATAATATATGATAAAGTTCAAACTGAAAATAATTAAAATAGCATCCATTACTTGGATTAAATAATGGGTTAGGCCTATTTATAGGAAAGGGATGCTAAGAGATTATGAGATTATAAGGATATATAGAAACAATTGTGTGTTAACTTATAATGTTAAAGGTTTACTAAACTATTTATTATTATTTAAAATATAAATTGGTTAAAAGTTTGGAAAATTACCTATTTCGCTAATAAATAATATGTTTATTGTTTATTTAATTGATTAGTTATCGGGGTACAATTGGGAACACTTACACTTCTAATAAAACATAATAAAATTTTCCAATAAAACTATTGTTTTATATTTTATTTTATTTGTTATTTTATTTATAATATTGATTATCAATTGCAGACACAAAAAAAGTTTTCAATTAATTTTATAATAATTTGTATTTCTATTATTCAAATAAAATATTATTTTAGTTTTTGTTTTTAAAATGGTGTTAAGCAACAAAAATATGCCTATTTGTTTGTGAAGTCATTAGTATTCAAATAACTTAATAAACAACATATTAATAAATAGGAAAAACGAGTGTTTATACATATAATATTACTACATATTAACAATTAATTAAAAAGTAAAAACCTTTTTTTGTTTCTAATGTATACTTAAAATTGATTTTATAATAAATATTATCGATTCTGCAATCAATGGCAATGTAAGTCCCCGTAAACTGTCGGCGCTATCATTTAATACGAAATAATAATATAGCACACAAACATAAAACTTAAATATTTAGTCTGATTATTATTATTTGTGTCTTATTTTAAGTATTGATTTGCGTTTATATGATATTATGTTATAACTTGTAACAGAAAATTTTCAGAAAATTATGTTTTATTTATGTTTAACATTTAAAATGATTAAAAGCGGAAACATTTATATCATATGAAAATCAAAGTGACTTTTTTCTATGTGAAAACGTTGTCTCCAATTATTAATAGCTTTGTATTCATTTTTATTAAATAAGTCTTTTCTGTGATACAAAATATATCACAAAAATATAAAATCAATTGTGAAAAGTTCACTCAACTCACTGTCTACTGTTGTAAAGTGTACTGGATGTATGGTAAACTCAATTTTACTATTATAAATCTGTTTCGTAATTTAATTTTGCGACAAAAGTGTGCTAGTGTATTTAGCTTGTTGGAAATGTATATAGTATTTTTTAAAGGTTAATATTTGAAAATTTTGTAATGTAAAGCAAATGTGAGTATAATTATTTGCAACCAAATTAAAACTAGTAAATTTATTAATATATCGATATTTTCTAAATGTTGTATATTAGATTGAAATTTATGTAAATTTAGTTAATTAAACTAATATTTCTCATTCACTATTGAGATTTTGTAACAATAATGAGATGTTCACTACATTATACATCATGTATTGATTTATCGATAGCCTGACAGGGTATTCAAGGTTTAGACGTCAAATAATATGCAAAAATAAAAACTTTTCCAATAAAACTAATTACGGGTTAATTAGTAATTAACTAATAATATGCTATTAAAACAGGTTTGCATTGCATTGCTATCCAGAGAAAAGGTTTTTATTGCACAACACTTTTGCCAGAATATTCTTGTCTATTATATACACTACATGTATGTGAATGTATGGCCTGACTGTAAAGCACAGCACAGGGATTGTCGACGAGAGAGAGAGAGAGAGAGAGAGAGAGAGACCATAGGATCGCATGCTCTAAGCGCTACCAATGCATACTAGTAGTGAGTGATAGAGAGCACAGGCATTACAAGCCGTTCCCACATATCTCACACTCCGTTGCCGACCGTTTACTGAGCACTCATACATACGTTAAGCCACAGAATATTCTGTAAGCGAACAAATGAATAAAAATTTTTGGGTTAGTTCTGTGTATGTGATCGGTGTTTGTGGTCTAGGCTTTCAATATATTTGTTTGGAAATTATATAAACTTTTGTTCCTGTTTTACCTATAGTGCTCATAACCGCACAAGTAGCCTATTATACATACCTGTGCTTTATATGTAATTAACAGTGATTAAAAAAAGTTGTTNTAGGCTTTCAATATATTTGTTTGGAAATTATATAAACTTTTGTTCCTGTTTTACCTATAGTGCTCATAACCGCACAAGTAGCCTATTATACATACCTGTGCTTTATATGTAATTAACAGTGATTAAAAAAAGTTGTTTAAATATTAAATCAAAACTTACTGTAAACGCTATTAACATTTAAAGAGCTATTCATAACTTGTATTTATATAATCGCTTAAATATTTAAAATAAAGTTTTCAAAGTTAGTTTGATAATAATTCTTAGCAAATATTACGGTTTGGAATATACTAAAAATTTATTATAAATTAATTTTAAAATAACTTATTTGACAGAAAATTGAAACACGTTGGAAATTGTTGAAACACAACTCATATCATTAAAAGTCATCAAACAAAATAAATTTGAATTATTGTTTGGGAAATTAAATGGGAATTCATGTCAAAGAGCTTGTCCTCATGTTTGGCCACCAAATGCACCAAATTTGTAGACATTTGCTGTCGTCGGTAGTCATCCACCGAAATATTATACACTTTTCCGTTCACTTCATACTCATCGCTGTTTGCATCACTAATTGTAACGCGAGTCACATCATTGGCAACAATGATATTAATACAAATAACATTGATATCAATCATAACATCGACCCAAATGTTAATGATATAAATTTCGCGAAATATTCAACAAAACTACTAAAAGTCTTCAAAAGAGGTAAGAGTTTCCGAGAAATCATTTCTCTCGACAAACAAATAGTACTTTTGTTTTCAGATGTTTTGTTTTGTAGTCTTATGTTTTGAATTCATTGACTGTTTTCTTGAGAAATCAAAGCAAATCTACGTTATGTTACATAAAGTGAATAGACGTTGATTTGCATATAAAAGTCATTACATAATACACTCATCACATGGAGTGCACCATAAATTGAAAACACAAAAAATGTTATATAATTAAGTCATACGGTCTATACCCGAGTATTATGAACACAAAGGTTATAACCATTAGATGGCAATATTAATAAATCAAAAATTGCCCGAAAATATTTATTTATAGAAGTTGTCATAAATATTCATAAATTCATGGCTATAATTTTTAGAAATTATTGTTTTATATAAAACTTAATAGATTATTTTGTTAATGATATTTATTATATTTTACTATTGTAAACTATATGAAAACTTTAATCGTAATTTTAAACTTTTACTTCAAAATAAAGTAACATCCTAAATGTTAATTGTAAAAATGGATTACTGTATTTTGATTAATGTTGAAAAAATCTATATATAAAAGCACTGGTAGGGTATGGAGTGGGAGTCTGGTTGATGTTAAGTTGAGTACAGATAGTTATTCCTCCAGATATATCTTAATTGACATTTAGATGTCTTACTAATTAATAAAAGCCATTCGTACTAATAAAGTAACATAGTATATTTCGTAATATCATAAAAATTCATTGAAAAAATAATTGCCTTTCTCGCTAAATAAAAAACAAAATCTTATAATAAATACTTGAATCTAGAGTTAGTATATACAGTATAGATGTTAATTTTTTAGGCAAATATTAAACTTCAAAAGATTTGCTTAAAGTATTATTAATGGTGATATAAGTTAATTAATTTAAGTTTTACTTATATTCGTTTACTTTTTATATGGCGAAAGCAAATAGTTTATTTGAAATCAAAATACTGTTTTCCTATTTTACCAAAAAACTCATACATAATAAACAGCTACTTAATGAAAGCGTTTATTGGAAAGCCATATAATTTATAAATACTTTATTTAAAGACTCTTATTATTCTGTCAATTAATTACACTAGTTAAGAACTTTACTATAAACAGTATTTATCGACTTAAATGTTGTTTTGAACCTATTTTCTAAGAATCTCTCTCTCTCTCTCTCTCATCTTGAACAGTAAATGACTTCAAATGGCTTTTAACTAAATTGCTTTCCTATCACTTGTATCCCTACTTATAGTGTACTTTACATTTGATTCAAAACATATAATATATTATATTAATACACGTTTACTAAATGTATATAATTTAATTTTACTAAATATATTAAATATATACTAAATATATTAAATAATACTAAATTTAATTTACAATTTATGTATACATCTAAAAACTACAATTAAATATTATATCACAAAAGATATATTTTTACTACAAAGCAAATAGTATAAACTAATTTAAAAATTATAAATATTTTAATTTGATAAATTGAATAAAAATTGCAATGATTTGTAAACTGAATCAGATTTTATTTGAATCGCAAAATCATTTCAAAACTACTGATCACTGAATTGTTTGGTTGATAAGGGGTGTAATAATACGACTCAATCTTTCCGATCGACGGAAAGTCATGTTTCTTGTGGTAAACCCAACCATCAATACCCACATAACCATTGCTGCCGTCGCACTCAAACTGATTGAGCAGTTTTGTGACTGTATTGTCCTGTTTTACACACTCAAAAATGTCGTGGAAAATGGGTTTCTCAGCCTTTTTGTAATAAAACACCTGTGCCTGCTCATTTATGCGGGTCAGGCAATCGTCAACCACACGCCCCTTTTCATTTGTGTTCATTTTGCTGCAATAGTATTCAGGTATCCCTTTGTGTTTGTCGTAACCGATCACACCATTGGTTTCGTATTGAATGAGTGGAAACTCGGGAGGCATTGAGGGTCGGGTGTGGTTGGGATTAGTTGGTGTCCAATGGCTTACCCGGGATTGGTATAGAATAGGAAGTCTGTCCATCCCTACTTGTCTCCGATTAAACGCACGGTTACTTCTATGGATGTCGATGTTGATCTCCCGGTGCACTACACCTAATATCTTGTACATCATATCGTCGGTGTCCGGTCTCACGAACTCTTTGTCGTGATTGATGTGAAAGTTGTGTCCATCCATACTGGTGTTGGACTCGTGTAGGCGCTCATATCGGTGCCGGGCCTTCAATTCGTCGATACCTGCGTCCCAGTCCTCGATGGCGAGGATGCGACCACCATCATAATCAGAGTACAGGTGCGATGATTATGCTTTCGTTCAATCATTTCTATCTTCAGATCCCACGCAATGGACCCGTACTCGGACTCATTGGGCCCCAGGAATAGCACCGGATTTCTAATGGCTTTCACTCGACTCCGATAGTCGGCGGCGGTGTCGGCGTCGAAGACAAACGGACTGCCCCTTTTGATACCGATATACTTAAGCTGACAATTGGGGGCCTTATCACCGAATATCGGTGTGTGGAACTGGATCTTCCCCTCGACCACCACAACCCCTCCCTGTTGTATAAGAGATGTCTGGTACTTCTGTTTCTCCAATTGCTTCTTATTGTGGTCGTCCGACACAATGAGTTTAGCGCCGGCGCCCACATAAATGGCAAACTTACGGTCCCCTTGCAGGTAGTTATTGATGCGGTCGTCCATATTATGGTCGGTCAACTCAAACACCTGCCCCCACCGGCACGGAGAGTAATAGGGCCTTGAACGGTAGTAATACCTTTCCCCTCCCTTGTGGTAATCTCTGTCGGGTTGGGACGCATTGAATTCCGGATACAGGAGGCCGACGGTTAGCCAATAGTAGGTGTGATAAACGCCTTTACCCTCGAAATCGCGAGTGTCTCGGTTGCGGGTGCCGTATGCGGTCACCTCATTGCGGTGACACTCGTACCGTACAGTCGGATACAACGCGTTGACCAAAAAGATTTTGCCGACTTTGAAGGCTATACCCATGAGGAATAGACCTACCTTCTCGACGCACCCGTTCATATCGATGTACACGTGAGCGCCGTACTGTTTGCGAGCAAATCGCTTCCAGTAGGACTTGTCTCCATATCTAATGAAATCAATGTTCACGTGATGATTGATGTTGGTGTCGGTGTCGGTGATGGTGAAACTGATTGCGCCCAAAATGAACAGACCGTTTATCTGACACCTGATCGCTAAAGGATTATTGTCAGGGCTGGTGTTGCATAGGGGTCCCGACACCAGGCGTAGATAAGGCTGGTCATACTCGAGTAGTCGAGTAATGCCCTCGGTTAACAACCAGTTAATATACAGTGCGTTTTGGCAATAGCTTGGTCTCCAATAGTATCTGACCGGTTGAAGGCGTATGTACTTTAGACCATTCATTTGCAACAGATGAGGTGTGACCCAGGCCATTAGTAATTGTCCGAAATGTCTAAATATGGATCAAATTTGTCTGATATTCGCGAACAATTTGAATGAAACTGCGATATGAGTTGCGACAAAATACTCAATCATTATATTGTTGTGTTAAAAATTTCTATCTATTAAATTTTGTATTAGTTATTAGGCATTGATAACTTATGCCGACATTTTTAAATTTTATTTTCTATATGAATTTGTTTGATATACTGTATCAATAAATCAGAAAACTATTAATTTTTTGACATTTCAAATAAGATGGTACATTTATATATCAAGATTTATTAGTTATCAATTACATTTATTTTACTAGTAATTAATAGCCAAGTTCAATTCACTTTATTATTGGCAATCTTTTCCAGCAAATCGGACACAACCTTCTTATCACTGCTTTCTCGCATCCTTTTCCCCATATCAGCCACTCTTAGGGCCAGTTCCTCGTCTTTGGCCATCGCATCCACGGCTGTCAACAACTCCTCTTCCGTACAGTGGAAGGGATTAAGTCTTAATCCCAGTCCCGTCTCGACCACCCTCTGGGCCGTATCAAACTGATCGGCAAACAGTGGTAACACAAGACACGGCTTCCCGAAGTAGTAACTCTCGGTGACAGTCGTGCCGCCGTGCGATATAACCAAATCGACTTTGGGAAGGACAGCCGTCTGCGGCAGAAACCTCTGGCCCCACATATTGGGCGGCAATTCGTGCGACTCAAACGCCCGTCCCCTTGAGACGATGAACCGGTGCCGCGATTTGCCTAATATTTGTGTCAACCGAGTCATGAGCTCGACGTTCGCGCACCCGATCGAACCCATCGACATGAATATGAGTTTACTGTCGGCCGGCCGGTGGGCCTGGAGTTGGGCCGGTATGTCAAACGTGTCGTTTGTCGTGCGGATGAAGCTCTCCACCCGAACCCAGTTGTCGGACATCGGTTGCAGTTCCGAG